>MJUU01015490.1:35798-55246 GCA_002080025.1 Modiolus philippinarum | reverse complement strand
TATGAAAACTTCAAAATGAACAAAGTAAATAGCACACAAAATTACAGTTGATATTTCGAGACCTGTCCGTCTCTTCTTCAAAACACAATAAAAAAAGTAGAAACAATAAAACAAAACCTATTTACAAAGACTAAACTACGAATGTTTATACAAAATATCGAGAGCTACATGTTGGATGCTGTTGTCTAACGCCAAATGAGCAAAACTTCAGCCATGTCAGGAAAAATGGGTAGGGCAGGAAATTTAGCCAAAGTATTATTTATTTTTTTCAAATTTTTATATTCAAACTGGATTTTAGCTTTTCTATCCAGAACTTTTCTTTAGCCTGCCTCTGTGTGTCTGTCCACGATCGATTTTGGTCAATTGGTACTACTTGCATATGTTTCCAGTCATGACCGGTGGAATTGAAATGTAATGCAGTGGCCTGTGATCTTTCCTTTTTCCGAATGTGTATATATATATATATACACAGATTCGGTAACAGGGTGATGCCTATAGACTTTCAGTTTGAACAATATGAATAGCATGAGTATATACTCGTGCTATTCACATTGACAAACTGAAAGTCCATAAATAAACCACATTGTGTGTATCTAGCACAATAGGGATTTTGGGTGTTATTGCTTTGTTTTATATTTATAGACATCATTAATAAAAGCACGAGCAAATATTCCATCGACAATTATCCTAACACTTCTCCCTTCTGAAAAGTTTAAAGTGAAATCGATATCATAAACAAATATGTTGCAAAAATTCCTTTCGCATGTTGTTTAACAATATCAAATTTCAGTGATTTTGTCGCCCGAAGGAAGTCAGGATATTGATATTGGTCTGAAAATTTGTACGTAAGAAGATTTGCATGAAACCATTTTATTTCAAAGTGTCCGTTAATTTCAAAACCGCTGCTGATAAACTATTTTTTAATGAAATTTTGCAAATGTACCTTCAAACGGAATCTCTTAAAACCACTGGAAGAACTTTCATAATCTCCACGTTCAGTATGAAAAGTAGAATAAATCTATCAAAGAATAAATTTCATATTTGGGCAGAAGCTTCATTATGATAAACTAGACCTAATATGAAATTTTCAGATTTAGTGGTCGTAATTGTTAAGGTGGCAACCAGTTTACGTTTAAAAATTGTTAATCAATTATCCAACAAACGCCTCGACAGATTTTAATAAAACTTGACAGAGATGTTTGAGATGAAAAGACCACGTAATTTTTGCAAGAATGGCCTTCCAAAATGCAAAAAAATTGAACTTTATGCAACATTTCAGAAACTGAATTGTAGAAAACTATCATATTTATGTATTATTTTTATTATTATTATTTATTTATATTAAGTCTTCCAAACAAATTTTGGAGACTTATTGTTTTTGTTGCTTTTCTTATTATGCGATCGTAGACGTTATCGTGGTGACATGTTGTTATTCTGCGTTTCTTCTTCTGATTATTAGGTCACCCAAAGGAACTTTCTTATTATTTTTTTCCGTCTTCCGTCGCGAAATTGTCCCATCGATTTTCTCGGACACCAGTGATTGAAACCTACGGTGTATAACTATTCATGATTTTCATGAACTTTAGAAAGTTAGACGTATAAAATATGATAAATCTTTGTATATTAGTCTTTTAATTAACAGAAATCAAATGTCACGCAAATAATTTTGGCATGTGAAAAAAGCCAGAAGGAATATATATATCATAGTTATTAAATACTGTGACGTTATGGTTTGATTTGAAAATTATCACGAAAATGTCAAATTGCCTACTTTTTAGGCGGTTCGAACGATAAGTTTCGTATTTTGCATCGCCCTAAACATTCCTTGTACATTTACATAGTGTATAAAGCTGGCCAAAGTATAGTTTGTACCAACTTTATCGCAATCTGGCATATAAACGCTTCTGTATTTTTTTTATTTTATTATTTTTTTGTGAGACCGACCTTATAGCAATCTGGCATATAAACGTTTCTGTATTTTTCTGTTTTTTTTTGTTAAATTGAAAGTGATAGTTTGGTAATTTAAACATGTTGACATCAGGTTAACATGTTTCATTTTTGAGAAAAGCCATTTAAAGACTAAAAACAATTACAAGAATTATGAAATGAAAAGCACACTTGGTTCTATGGACCATTGAAATTGCACAATTTCGAGAAAATTTTAAAATTTGAAAGGATAGGGGTAAGGTTATTCATTTTTTTAAACTTAATGGAGATAGAAATGGTACCAATGTGAGATATTTGTAAAACTTATACCATATGTTATCGTTTTATATCACTTTTTTCAAACTGAGAGGTACCAATCAACAAGTTGAATGAGCTGAAAAAAGCATTTGTCAAAAATGATTTTTTTTTCAAATTTCGTTGCGTGGGTCTGAAAAGGGTTCCTGTTCCAACATTGCCGTAATTTCTATGGGTATGTTCAAAAGATATGATTTTCACAAAGAGTGACATTTTTTTCTTTAGGTACTTTAACGTGTGCATAAAAGCATGGTGAATTTTCTAGCTCAATATTGGTAGAGGCCACGGAGTTCTCATGCTGCATTTGACTTCTTCACCTTCTTCCGGAGCACCTGATGTCACTCCCGGTTTTCATGGGAGTTCACACTATGAGTGCCTTAGTTCTTAATGTTATCTTTTTTTATTTCTGTGCATTGTAGCTGTCTCACGTCCTTGTTTCGTCTTTGTTTTTATCTGTTACCGTTTTTGCCATGTCTTTGGACTTCGATTTTTGTAGTCATCGCTTCCCTTGTTCCTTCGGTATTCTACTGCCGTTGCTTCTTCTGTATTAGGTATAAAAGCATCATATTTAAATTTCTTAAAGTTCCTTCTATCTTAAACTTTCTTAGAGTATAAACATTTTGCTTATTGTTGAAAGCTTTATTGTTGACACCAAGATTAAGATTAAGACTAGCAAAAAACCTTTTTTCCACTTTTTTTAAAATTAGTTTTCTTTTGTTAATAGGGAAACAAGGTAACATGCATATATCTCTCCTGCAGTGTTGAGTCCGTAAAAAAAAGATTCCCCGTGTGAGAGATGTACGCTCTCTATATATTTCAGTAATGGTGTACTTGTTCGTGAGAGAATTTTGCATATGGATATATTATCATACTTTAAAATTTTGGTATTAATTTCTGTAATTTCGAAATGTAATTCTGACCATCTGTTTTTAGTGCCCACATCTCACTATTTCATAATGCAAAGTTTTCTTACAGTGGACTTGATGAGTGCTCTGTGTTTGTCTATATGTTGTAATCGTCCACTAGCTTAAGATAGAGCTTTTGTTGGGCAACGAATGACAGTGATTGTAAAAGCACTTTGCCAGTTTAATTAAGTTTGTTGACAATTCCGCATCCATGACACAATGGATGGAATAAAAAAGATAACAGGAAACACCTACAATGGCCGAAAAACATAGCCGCATGCCAGAAAGTAAATAGGAACTGCACAAGAAAAAAAAACACAATAAAAATACAAAAGACAAACATAAACAACGATAGGAACTCGGGACAGCCGGACTTGGTACCGGCACTAGCAAAAGCCAGCGGTAGGGTTAAACCGGTTTATGGGTACCCAAACCTACCCTTTCTCTGTCCCGTTTCCCTATCGTAGAATAAACATACGAATAAAACCCATACAGGTAGACTACTAACTCCATGACCACAATCTAGAAAAGAAAAATGGGGGGACAAAACGTAATTTTGAAAGATGGGTCAAAGAGTGCTCGCCGCTAAACTGCCGGCTAGCTCAAGGAGCCTAGTCCGCTGGTAAAACACTGTCGCACTACGGAAGGAAAATCAAATTCAAAACTCCCAATGGGTTTGGTAAAGAATCGTCATGTATTTCAGTAGACATCGGCAGTATCAGTGAGAGGCCAGTATGTGTGTAAAATCCTCAACGTACATGGATGAAACATTTTTTTTGAAAACTAGCAAAGAATTCCGCTCAAACCAATGCAGGGGCCGTCTTGAACTTACTATGAGGTATGAGCAAAGCCCCATTTTGACTTCAAGATGAAGAACAGCAATAAAAGCGTTGTTCCTTTAGTTGTTTTACCATGTATTTGTAGAGACTTTGTCTCATGTGCATTTACTCCATACCTTTTCCTTCACCATATTATTTCTTGAACGTTTGCTTCCTCATAAAAACATTAAAAATTGAAAATGTTTAGAAAGCAACTATCTGCAGTTGACGAAATTTACTTAAATGAGATATTTATTCGAAAAGCATTTTGACTCTAATTGACTGTTTATCATTTACAAAAATGGTTTACTGATAACGGATAATTACCCCTTCCCCTTCCACAATGTCCGTTACAAGACAAAAGACAAGGCTTCATCCAACACAACAAATTAAAAATTTTATTTTATAAGTTAGTTATAAAAATGTCTAGGGTATAATCTATGTTACTACAAAATCATCATTTACTTATGCATGTTATTTTTTTATACGAAAATACCAGCCAGTAATTAGCTTTTTACGCATGTTTTCTCCTGGATCTGACACGGAATCGGAATGTCCTAGTTCACAAAAAAGATAGTAGAAATGTTTTCAATTATATCTATTTTCACCTATTATTCCGATATGCCCGCTTTACTCAGGCAAACCTTTATGATAGCAAAGAAAGTTCAGTTCAGTTGTAAATTAAATATTATATCTCCAAAAGTATTATACCCGGCAGGTATATAGTGATAGCGGTGTCCGTCAGTCTGTCTGTCCGTCCGTCTGTCTGTCCGTCCGTTCGTCTGTCCGCCTGTCTGTCCGTCCGTCACACATTTTAGTCACAGTTTTCTCAGCTTGTATTTTACTATAAATCACTATGGATGAGAAATTTTCGTCACAGTTTTCTCATCTTGTGTACGTTGAAATGATTTCATATTTGGACAGAAATTTGTTTATGATAAGTTGTAACGTGTAAGCTATTTTCGGGTCCGCCGTGTTGCTTCTTACTGTTTGCCGATATGTTGAAGTTTTACTATAACACACTATGGATGAGAAATTTTGGCGCAGTTTTCTCAGCTTGTATACGTTGAAATGATTTCTAATTTGGTCTGGAGCTTTATAATAATGAGTTGTAACGTGTAACATTTTAAGGTCTGCCCTATTACCACTTCTTGTTTGCCGATATGTTGAAGTTTTACTATAACCCTTTCTGGATGAGAATTTTTCGTCACAGTTTATTTGGCTTCTGTAAGTGGGAAAGATTTCAAATTTGGACTGGAGCTTTATAATAATGAGTTGTAATGTGTAAGCCATTTACAGGTCTGTTGTGTTTGCACTTCCTGTTTGCCGATTCTTTCAACTTGGCTAACTAGGAAGGAAATATTTTCGTCACAGTTTTCTCAGCTTGCATAGGTTTGATTGGTTTCATATTTGGTCCGAAGCTTGATTTTGATGATTGGTAATGTGTAAGCTGTTTTCAGGTCTGCTGTATTACCATTTCCCGTTTTTTTTTGTTTTTTGTTTTGGCTTGTATGAGTGGGGACGACTTAAAAATTGGTCTGGACAACTGTTTAAAGAATTGTATTACACTGGGGTATTTATTTGTGGCCCAGCGGACCACAGTACATCTAGTTTTATATATGGATGAATGTTTTTTTTTACAGTTCCAGAATTTTTAATTTGTGAACATGAGACCACAAAAATATATCTTCTAGATCGTTCTAGATTAATTTTGAAAAGAAAAAATGAAAAATAAACATATAGATGTAAACAAACAAAACTATGCATAAGATTATACATCAACAAGCAATAAAATAATTTTCCTAACAACACTATATAATCATGGTAATTTGCAATTCATTTGTAATGTATAAATATAACTAAAAAAACATAAAACTAAAAAATGACACATAGTTGGCCACATCATTTTAGTCGGGCAAAACGTTCAGTCCAGACTGTTTAGATTGTCCTTAAATGGTTTGAACTGCGTACTAACTGCCGTTTCTTCGAAATAGACATTAACACTATAAGGGTATCTAAGGACGAAATGAAGTTCAGTATCAATTTGCTGAGCAATTACATTTAAAGAATATATTAATTTCTTTGTTACAGGAAAACAAATAAAATCTGTATTCAATATTACTTTTGAGGTTTAACATGTTAAGCAAAAAAAAAAATAAAATAAAATAAAATAAATAAATAAACAAATTAATTAAAAAAAAGAAATAAATAAACTGTTGATAAGTGCATTTGATAGTGTGACAAATATAAGCATACGGAAAGGAATTACATAAGCATTCTTTGGTCGGAGTTTTATTGTGTAAAGTAAGGCTAAGAACTTATACAATAATTGATTTCATTAACTCATTGAAAAAAAAATACTGAAACAATCAAAACAGGACTTCATACAAGTTTTTGCTTGAACACATGAAATAGTTCTGATTAAGTGATTCATATAGCATCTACTTTATTTTGTTTCTTCTGAATGATAACATCAGTTGGTGCTTCAGAATTCGTTTGCTGGTGAATATGTAGCGTCGTAATATTACTTTAATAAATCTAACATATTCATAGAAGCAGAGAAATCTTGAGTGAGTAAGAATACAGTCAATTTGTTTATTTTAAACATTTGTATTTATTCAAATATTATCCTTTTTCTATTCCTGTAGATTTTAAAAATAGGAGAAATAAGTTCAGAAAAAAACTCCACAGAATCCAGGGAAATGTATATACAAGTCCACAGGAGTCAACCATGTAAATTACATAAACCGAAGTTATGGTAAATTTAATTTTTGTAGATTGCAGTTAATTTAATATAACTTGGGTATTTAGTAATTTACAAAGTCTCCACTTGTGTAACCAGTATATTGTCATGTTTTGGTAAGATGTTGGCGGTTTGGAAATAGTTCCTGAAATATCTGTAAAGGCACTAGCTGAGAAAGGCCGTAAGGGTGAGATGTTCGGAAAATGCTTAGAGACTTTTTTATATGTGCATCTAAGAAATTGAATAATTAAGATCTGATATGTCATTTTTGAACTGCACTGACACTCTATCGCTATCCAATAACTGGTGCAAATTTCAATCCGTGTCTCAATTGTATATATATTTTATACATATTAATCGTTGATATACACGTTACTGCATTGGGCATCTACCTGTAAAGTACATACTATATTTCGCATACTTTTTTAAGAGAACATCATTAAAGTATAAAATGTCTCATTTTGTTTAGACCAAGGTCTATTGAGAGGTCTAAATGAAAAAGGTTTAAATTAATGTTTTGTTTGAAAATTGAAAATGATGTTAATTAAGGCAAACCTATTTAGGGTTGATGACTTCGTGTTTGCAGATACAAATGATCTAAAATGGGGCGGGAATCTGAACTCCTCCGTATCTGCACCAAAAAAAAAAAAAAGAATTAAGCAAATAAAGAATTATCCGATTCAGTTATCAATGGTTATCCATGAATGAACGTGTCAGAATAAAAATGATTAATTAAATACGAATTTAGAAGAATGCTCCTAAAATAAATCATGGGGCCAATGTGAAAAGTATTATAAAACTAGGATATGTATTTATGTATTTTTAATCAACTTGTTTCAAATGATGTATGGAGGGTTACTCTATCTTTTGTATATATAGTTGTAAAGGTATATTTACTACGATGACCGCGTGTTATTCTGTACAATAACTGTGATGGTTGTTTTATTTCATGCGCATATTGTGCACAAAATTTTAGAAAAACCTACAGTTTTGCCTTCACTGGGTGAATTCTACTGCCAAACATTCAGGAAAGTAGATTTCAATTGAAAAATAGCGGAAAAACAATTAATTTTTGAATGAAAAAAAAAATAATAATAAATTTAAAAAGGAACATCTCCGTCTTACAGAGTTTTGTCATGCTATGGTTATTATTGTCAGCTTGTTGTTCATTTTGGCATTTAATTTATATTGAAACCATTGTAATTGCTTTTTGCTTCATTATTTTGTAAACTGGAGCACAACTGATGAGACAGAAATTGTCGAAATGCGTATATTTTACCTATTTAAACATTTTTTACCTAGTTTGATGTATTTTCATAGTTATGAACTTGTATATTTTTTTTTTCATAAGTTTGTTTGCTTAGTTTATCATGTTTATTATTTGAATTTCCTTTATAATTTTTATCTTAATTGTTGTATTTTGTATGCTTAGTTTATTTAATTTCTTAGTGTTATAATAATTTTGTGCATCTATTGTTCAGTTGTTACAAACCCCATTGAAGAAATTGCTTTGTTATATTTTTTCTTTCGGAATTCTATTTTTAGAACAAAATATCAGCACTGCATATCCTGTTAACTTGAACGAATACACAAAAAAAATATTTTGCGAATGATTCTTTCCTTTTGGTTTTCAGGTCTATTTCTGTTTCTTGTCATTTGAATACCTTTTTGTGTGTAAATATATACAATAAAATTATTACCAAATGAAAAAAAAGGATATAGTAACTTAGAAATAAGACAAAAATGTGTTACATCGTGATAAGTGTTCAGCCAACAAATCTCCCTATCTTGATCATATGCCATTTGGGCATCTAATTCAGTGATAATCTATGCCATTTTGAAAGTCAATGCATAAAATACCATTATCAGTAACGTCACCTTAGAAGTGTGATATGACTGTGCAATTTTTGTTAACATATTACATTTGTACGGTTCGTTAATACAGTTTCTTCATTTTCCTTGCAAGAAACATTGCTTGGCATGTTATTAAATTTGCTCTTTTAGTTTCTTGCCATTAATTACTTTTTAATTTATAACATGGCACTTCGTGTTTATGCTTTCACTCGAAAAGTCTTCAGTTTTTCTTTACATTTATATATATTTCTGTACTTTGATCCAGTGGTCGATGGTTTATCTATAACTAATAAAATCTAATTTACTTAAAAATAAGTTTTTGTTTTAAACTACCCAGTTTCTTCGTGGTGTTTTGAAGCGGCATGTCCTTCTAATATCATATTTATGTACTTATAATACATCTGTATTTCTACCAAAGAATAAGGAAAAAACCAACCGCTTAGAGGAATTGATTTTCGAGTACATACAGGGCAACCAATGTAATGATACATGAATTTTTCTATTAATTATCATGTAGAAAGGAATTGAAAACATTACAGCTGCAAAAATGCAAAAGTATAATCGGGAAATCAAATACCACAGCCGGTTGCGTCAGTTGCAACAATTAATGTGCAGTAAAAACCCTGTGGTCATGTGTATGTTTATCTCAATCAAATGTGAATTCACTTTTCCCTTACTATATCATTTACCATGTAAATGTTAATGCATAAGCATATTGTAAATCTAGACGTCAAGCAAATTGTTATTTTAAGACTTTGTAACCATATATGGGCAAACAAATACCGGACAAAAAAAAGGAGAGAGGGAAACCCTAAAATAAAAAAAAACTATCGCGATTAGAAACGAATTGAGACAACATAGCGAAGACAAAACAATAATGAATTGTTTTAGCCAATTAAAACTGATGTCCTCTCTTCTAATATATGGATCAATACATGTTATTGTCAATGATAATCACATATGGTCTAGTGATCAGGATTTCAACTCTCTTTCAAATTACTTTTAATCTTTCAAATTCTGGAGTTTCGAAACCACCATTTGGCGAGTTCCAATATGTATTAATCAAATATTCTTAGAGTAGGTAATAAGATTATACTACAATATATAGTTAAGGGATTGGAATCCAAAAGGTTTTCGACACGATCTTTACTACTTTAAATGAAGGTGGATCAATCCTAGGAATTAAACATGTGTGAACCAAATCATTTAACAGGAGCAAATAGATTATATAAGGTTTAGGGTTGGTGATCTCAGCTGTTTTCAATATGGTTTTGGGTGGAGTGTGAGAAGACAACTCTTCGGGGCTTCTGGTATGTATCAACTAATTCATCTTATCGGCAATAAGATTATATATGGTTCAGGGATGGGGATCTCAACTGTTTCCATACTATTTTTTTGTTCACCTGTATGTGCGGCTTCATCTTTTTTTCTGTCCCGTGCTCATGTTTTGTCCTTGTTTCTTGGTGTTTCCGATGTTGCCACTGTCCCTAGATTATTCGTTTTTAACTGACGGTTCAGTTCTCACTTACATTATATTCTTAAAATGACTGGGATCCGAATTACCGCTCTGTGCTTCTGTGTATCAACCTATTCATCTTATCACAGGTGACAAGATTATGTATGATTTCGGTGTGGGGGACTCAACTGTTTTCAATGTAAAATTATACTTCTTAAATTGGTTGAAAGATTATGGGATGGGAAACCCCTTCCGCCTTCTCATTTACATCGACCAATCTATCTTATCAAAAGCAGTAAGATAAAACATTGTATAGGAGTTGGGATCTTAACTGTTTTCAATATACATGTAATAAAATTCTTAAGATGGTTTCGACCGAGATGTTGGCACGGACATACTGCAGCTTCTTTTATGGATCAACCAATTCAACAAAAAGATTACATATAGTGAAGGGTTTGTATGTCAAATCTTTTTATGATTACGTCTTTATTCTTTAATCGGGATGAAGGGGTGGGACTGGGGATGTAAGGAAAGTTGAAGGGTATTTAGTAAATCAATTCATCTTAATTTATCATTGCTAATAAGAAACTGTATTGGGTGTGGATCTAAATCGTTTTCATTTTTGTAGATTTCGGGAGGCGTTCTTATTTTGGGTATTCAAGTATGTATCATTCAGCGCATCAGGATTAGAAATATCGTGCAAATGTATATTAACTGAGGGTTACGTATGACAAAGCATTTAACGAATACCTGCATTTCACGTTAACTCATGAAAAGTAACAATTGTTATTCCTTCACAATAAAGGTCGAGGTCACATTGACCTTTTTTCTTTACAATATTTACACACTGGCCGTTACATAAAACGTACTGCCCGGGAGAGAAATTCACTAAACAATTCAATCATTTTACTATCACACTCAAAGGTCAAGGACGCAGCGACCCAATTTATTCACACGACATTCTGCCGAGACCAAAGGTGTATATGTAACAAATATGAGCACACTGAACCCAGAAACAAGACTTCAGTAAAAAATCAATTATTTGACCTTAGAGATAGGGTAATTGTAATTGTAATCAGCTGTAATCGACTACATTTTTATTGAATCTGTGTAATCATTGTTATCAATAATCAGCCAAAAATGTGATTACATGTAATTACTTTCAAAAATAGTGTGTAATCATGATTACTTTATGATTACATTCTGATTACAATGTACAAAAGAAAATCTCAAATCATGGGTTTTTTCGTTCCAAATATAATCTAAAAAAATTTTATACAATCAAGCTTTAATATAATGAAAAAACAAATAGTGCAAATAAAACTTTTTTTTTATCTTTTTGTATATATATCAACAAAAGTTATTAGTTGTTAGATCAGCTAATTGCACTTGATATTTTTTCATAAATTTGATCAAAAATACAAAAAGGAAAATTTTATGGCAGTTTAGTCTTGTTACAGATTGTATAGTGAATGCCAAAGAGTACAAAAATTATGATTTTGTGTAATTGTCTGTCTTCTGGTAAAATTCGAACGAAAAACTTAATCTTTGAAAAGATCTTGCAAATTTTGCACAAATGGTCCATTCATGCCCTTTTCTGATTTGTTTTTGCCAATTATCATTGGAACCAATACCATCGATCCACCACTGCATGATCAAATTACAATATGATTTAAGCTTAATTATGGTTATAATTAATTGATGTTTATTTTGCAATCAAAATTTAAATCTTTTGTTTAATCAGTATTAATGTCACCTTAGAGGTGACAAGTAGAAAACAATTAAGGTTTTATATTGATATAGTGAAATATACTTACCAGAATATACTAATATTATATTGAATAAAGACTGCACGTACTGGTACGTCCCATCGCAAAAATCAGGTGACAAGCTTAAAACACCACATGATGTGCAGTCACCTGACCCCGGATTTACGCAGGTGAACCAGGTAAGAATCAGTTTATATTTTTGCGTCTGATTGTTAGGACGTTCTCATCGTTCTTACATTTGTTTTTTCAACATTATTAGTTGTTACTTTAACTAGCTCTCGTGGTTAGACAAGTTTTTTTTTCTCTCTACTATGGTAGAAAATTCGGATGTCCACAATAGTTCAGGTGAAAATGGCGGGTCACCGACGCCATCACACTCAGCTGTCTTCAACTTCTAGAACAAGTGGGTTGTCTGTAAAGTTACCAAATGTAGGTAAATCTAAGAAACCTAAGAGAGTATCTAAAAAGGCTACCATGCTAGCCGAGTTTGAAGAAAAATTGAAAAACATGAACAACATGGAGGACAGTTTCAACAGTAAATTCGATAAGTTATTTGAACTGTACTCAGGTCAGAATAGGGAACAACAGCCCATTCATTTCTATGGATGTATGGTGTACAGAAAGATGGTGAGTACCTATTCCACCACTCTAAATCACTGCTTGGAAATCAGTGAATATTCAATATAATATTAGTATATTCTGGTAAGTATATTTCACTAAATCAATATAAAATGATTATCAAAAAGAGATTTTATTTGATTTTTAAGGTAAAATATAGTTATCAGGGGCCAACCGCTGCCCAAGTCCTTCTTTCTGGTATTTCGGTATTTAGACCAATCATACGCCAGATTAAAACTAATTCTTATCCGGTTTACATGTGTAAATCCGGGGTCAGGTGACTCCGCATCACGTGGTGTTTTTATACTTGTCAATTGATTTTTGCGATGGGACGTATCTTTATTCAATATAATATAAGTGTATTCTGGTAAGTATATTTCACCTTTATATTCAAATAAAATATCTTTTTGATAATCAAAAAGACCCATTTGTTTTGTCCCTAGGGGTTTAATACTTTAACATGTATTTATAACGATTTAATTATGTGTAATTGAAGTCTTTTCTTTTCTCAAAAAATCCAAAATACATGTACAGAAACCACACCTGATTGAAAATGAAGGAGGTATGTAGTGATTGTGAATATGACAGACTTATATTAAACACACTGAGAAAAATACTATATCAAGTTCAACAAGACTTAAATTCTTTTTGGATTAAAAAAGAACATATAACATGGATATTGCAATTTCTAAACAACAGCTAAGAATTCAGTGTAATCAGATGTAATCATGATTTCTCTTCTATGTAATCATTAATTTATTTTAATCAGAATAAAAATGTTGTATTCATCATTTAATTTAATCGTACATCTGCCAAATTCTTAGGGAATCATCCCAGTAGGGGAGTGTAGGCCACTGGATACTTTTGCGGATAACAGCCTTTTCAGGGCGCGTAGACCTATATTATCTTTAGATCCTAATTTGGACAATGATCTGGGGTCGCCTAGGATTAATAATAGAGAGTTTAACGTTAAGTCAGAACTATCGTTACATGTTGGTAATCAAGAAAGAAATGAGTTTGAGATTCGTTCGGACCCTGAGAGTGACAGTTCAGGGGGAAAATCTCCACATATTCACAGTGAAACTAGTTTAAAGAACCGTAAATCAGATCGGTTCATTAAACATGTAGTTCAAACCTCAGAGTCAGTACAAAATGTAGAGTCACATAAAGAAGTTATTTCAGGTACGGATAAGGTAAACGTACTTTGTCAGATCTTTCAGGAAGATTGTAATAAACAGAAATCAACAGGTGGGTTGATACTAGATCAAGCCCAAATTGACATACTAGAAACTACATGGCGTAGTCAGTATCCTGATAGAATTCCAGCATTTAAGGAAGAGTATAAGACTTCCTTTCCTATTCGTGATAATTCAGTAGAATGTTTGAAGGTTCCTACATTAGATGACATTTTTGAGATTATGATGAGACAGACTCATGGTCTTAAAGCTATCAAAAACTGGGATACGCATAGACAACTATATACTCAGCCATTGAAAATTGAAAAACTTGGTTTTCAGGGCCAACTTAGTGCACGCATGAACGTCATATCTATGTTATATATGCAACATTCTTTAGGTAACTTAGCTCAGATTGTTGAAAGGGGAGATTTTACTCAGGACAGTCCATCTTGTAGGCAGGAAAGCAGCTGCTCAAGATTCAGGTCTTGTAAACTTAAAAAGACAAAAGGTGAAAATGTCAGTATTTCCGCTCTGACTAGTGAGGGCTTTTTGGGAAGTATTCTGGATACAAGTCTTGAAAGAAGGAAAGAGCAAAAGGAACAGTTGACCAAACTGCTACTGTTTAATTCACAGAGCACTAGAAAGAGAAAATGGAGTACTGATACTAATGAGTATCCAAATAAGGTAAGCAAAACAAGGCTCTGAACAGACAACAAGAATTGTTGTGAGTGGCAACAATAGATCATTCTCTAATAATAATAACCTTTCTTCTGGATTTTCAAAAAACAGGAAAACAGTTCTGCCCCAGAAGGAAAAGCCTGTCCCCAAAGCTTTTGAAGGAATAACTAAATACCGAAGTTACTGTGAATTTACTTTCTGCATATGCGCATTTCGACAACTTATGTCTCTTCAGTGCAGATAAAATCTAAACGTTTGGAAGACCATAAACTCAAAGATGTAAAAAAACTGATAGAGATCAAATAGCCAATATGATCTAAATGTAAAGCCAAAATCAGCTAAGGACAGAGCTTTGCATGAGGGAGATACTCCTTAGTTTTCAACAAAATTTACAAAAATTTAGATATTGTAAGGTTCCAAAAATAATCGGCTTTCGGGTCAGCACCGAAGTACTGACTACTGGGCTGGTGAATACCCTCGGGGACTAGCAGTCCACCAGCAGTGGCATCGACCCAGTGGTAACAAATAACTAAATACCGAAGTTACTGTGAATTTACTTTCTGCATATGCAGAGGAAGTAAGAGAGAAGGCAACAAGACCAGCATGTTCAGCATAAAGTCTCCATGGGGTTCTTTTCGGGTCCCCAAAAGAAGAGATAGCTGACTTACAAGTAAGTCTTTATATGTTTCCAAAGATACCTGTGGGGGTCGGTTAATTCATTTTCTCCATAATTGGAAACAAATAACCTCAGATCGCTAGATTTTTTAAATCATAGAAATGGGTTACAAGTTGGAGTTTCTAGTAAAACCTTTATTTTCGGGGAAAAAGAGGACAATAGTGTCCTCAAAGGACTCCGAAATTTTTCAAAAAGAAATCGATACTTTAAAGGAAAAAGACGTTATAGAAAAAGTTCTATTTCCACAGTCTCTCAAAGGTTTGTACAATTACCTTATTCCTGGTACCCAAGAAAAACGGAAAACTAAGAATGGTAACAAATCTAAAACCTTTGAACAGTTACCCCAAAAAGGTCCATTTCAAGATGGACACAATGTTAAATGTAATAAACATGGTGAAACCAAATGATGGTGCAATTTCTCTAGACTTAACAGATGTTTATCTTCATGTACTAATATTTCCAGCTCACAGACAGTATACTAGATTTTGTATAAAAAACCAATGCTATCAATGGCAAGCAATGTGTTTTGGTCCAACTTGTGCTCCTCGAGTCTTCGCAAAACTAGTAACAGTAGTAGCAGCTTTTCTATCACAAAATATCAGACTAGTCATCAATTTGGACGACTGGCTGATAGTAAATCAAAACAAATACCAGTTGATAGCAGATCGACAGAAAATACTCAATCTATTGATTTCTCTAGGTTTCATTATAAACAAAGAGAAATCCAGCTTCATTCCTTCTCAGAGAATAGTTTATCTGGGGGTCTCTTTCATTTAGACAGAGGTTTAGTGTTTCCAACTGTGGAGAGAATAGAAAAGTTAAACAAATTGATTCAGAACATGTTTGTACAGGAAACATTTGCACTTCATTTTCTTCAAATTTAAGGGGCAATGGCATCATGCATAGAGTTGATACCGAATGCCCGTCTGCATATGAGACCAATACAACTTCATATTTTGAGTATTTGGAACCAATATGCAAAGATATGTCAGTAAAATTCCAATTACTGAACATCAAAAATCTCATCTGAAATGGTGGTTAAATTCAGCGAACACGCAGAAAGGCCGATCTTTCATACCTCCACTGAATACAGTTTCGTTCACGACCGATGCTTCGAAAAAGGGTTTTGGGTATCAAATTTTTCAAGGAGAATGGTCTCAAGAACAGACAAATTGGCATATAAATTGTTTGGAAATGAAAGCAGTTTTCCTTACAACCAAACATTTTCTGAATCAACTTAGAGGTCAGTGTGTTCCCATCAGGAGCGAGAACACAAGCGTGGTTCAATATATAAACAAACAGGGGGAACCAGATCTCCCAGTCTTCGTTACTTAACATGGGATTTGTGGTAAATGGCAATTCAGAACAACATCATTCTGAAAGCTGCTCATATTCTGAGAAAGAAAAACATCCTAGCAGATCAATTGAGTCGAGTCAGAATTCGGGCCTCAGAATGGACATTGAACAAGTCTGTAGTCCAGTGGTTATCCCATCTTTATGGAAATCCAGTAATATACCTGTTTGCATCAGGGGAGAAACTCCAATTTTTTGCACATGGATCCCACACCAAGAAGCTTATGCATTAGATGCTCTGACTATATCTTGGGACAACATGTTTGCATATGCGTTTCCCCCGATATGCTTGATACCCAAAGTTTTGAACAATATGAGCTAGTTCCAGTGTCAGATGATTTTGATTGCCCCTCAATGGCCAAGAAGACACTGGTATCCAGAGGTTTTGGAGTTGTTAATTGCTCCTCCTATCAGATTACCAACACTATAGAAATTATTGAGTAAGCCGAAGACCCAAATATTTCATCCCAATGTTCAAATATTGAGCTTAACTGCATGGCTCCTTTCCACAGACCCTTTCAAGCAGAAGGTTTTTCAGAACCAGTTACAAAATTACTTGATGCATCCTGGCGAAAGGGAACACAACGTGATTATTCCAAAAAATTCCAAAGGTACAATAGCTGGTGTTGTGAAAGGAAAATTCATCCATACAATGCAACTTTAAATGAAATTGCAGAATTTTTGGTTTCTCTTTTCGAGGCAGGTTTACAATATAGAACTATTTCAGGATATCGTTCAATGGTTTCTGCAGCTTTACCACCATTTGGGAATTTTCAGGTGGGTCAACATCCACACATTTCCAGGTTGTTGAAGGGATTTTTTTTTATTCTAGACCACCTCAAACGAAATTATTACCTGAATGGGATTTAGATTTAGTGCTAAATATGGTAGAGAAAGATCCCTTTGAACCCCTGCAGGAAATATCTTTAAAGTTTTAACTATGAAAACTGTTTTTCTGACAGCCATTACAACATTTTGGAGATGTAGTGACCTTCAGAGTTTACGCATTGATCATGAAGACTCAGAAAAAAATGGCATAACTTTTGTAAGACATGGTCTATCAAAACAGGATAGACAAACTCATTTCGGAGCCAAAATTCATGTACCTCATTTTTCAGACAACGCAGTTCTGGATCCAAAATGTCGGTCATGCATTATATTGAAAGGACTAAATGAATAAGGCAAAATTTAGATGCCTCAGAAAGGGTAAAATTATTTTTAGCAATCAAAAATCCACATAAACCAGTTTTTTCATTGACAATTTCAAGGTGGATTTTTGACCCAGTCAAGTTTGCTTATTCTGATCATAAAATGTCAGTGAGGGCTCATTCAACTTGGGCAATAGCTTGTAGTTGGGCTCTTTATAATGGAGCATCAACAAACTCGATTCCAAATGCCGCAGATTGGTCCTCTGAATCAACTTTTGTGAAATTCTATTTAAGGGACTTAGATATTCCGAAAGTCTTACAGTAGGGCCTAAATTAAAATATTGTTTGTTTGCTGTTCCCCGACCGACCCTCAAAAATTGTCCCGACTGACAAAATTTTATTGCTTCCAAAATTATGATATTTTTTTTAAATATTTCGTTCCGGGTCCGGAACGTCAGAGTCATTTATGTTCCGACGTAAAAAGATTTGCATCAAGTGTAGACTCGACATTTGCGGTAACAGTACTTGCGTGTCAAGCGTTCATGATACCAATTTATGGAAACCACGTGCGATTATAGTTGACATGTTTGCAGCCAAGGACGAGTTCTTAACTCATTTAGGTACGGTCGGCTCACTTTAAAACATAAGGTACGCTTTGATGGTGAACAAGACATGACAGATTTAATATGAGCAATTATTACACGGGAGAATGTATTAAAAGATAGATGAATCGATCTGACAAGGCAAACTTCACAGACTAGTTTTTATAGGATAATTATGATATTGAAGTGTCCAAAATATGTAACATGACCAGGAAATTCTCAAACCAAAATCTGACAAAATATTGTTTATGTTATTTTAGATCTCATAAAAAAATCTTTAACAAATCGGGAAATACAATAAACTAGATACAATGAATGCTATTGATTTTATTGTTTATTTTATTTAACTTCAATTTTCAGATTGTTTTCAGGAGCCCCGGCTACAGAGCTGCCGGGCGCTTCACCAGTTGGGGCTGAGGTGAATTGCCTACCTCTGCAGGGTAGTCATGTCATAATACGGAAAGCCTGACCTAGAACCATTATGGCCAATCTGTGTGGAGAAAGGACAAGCCAGTCTCCGTGCAGCATTAAAACCCCTTCTATATATTTCTAAGGAACGCAAACGGACTGGGTGGCGTATAGAAAGCTAATTTCCTGCCCCTACCCATGTCCCCCCTTTTCCAACCGCAATCAAATTTCATTGCCCTGGATTGTCCTGACAGCTTTATTTCTTTCTTCTTTGATTGAAAATGGTTTTGAATCGATTGAATTGTTTTCGTCTTAATATAGCTGAAATACTGCTCAATGGACGTTTAACTCCACCTCATCCACTTTTATTTTATTTAAATTTCAATCAACTGAGAATCTCAACTTCGAGTCTTTTAATTACATTATATACAATTACCACCCTATAGTGCGTGACAACACTGACTTCCAAAATAATAGTTTGCACGTACATTCTCGTATCCTTGTAAAATATCTTAATTATTAAACAGATGCACAGTTAAAACACAGTAGACCATACAATAAAGATATAATTATCTAATAATAAAATTTGAGGACGGTGATTCCCTGTTAAGGCAAACACATTTTTTGCAAATCTTTTTATATTTTAACATGAATAATTCTGATTTAGTAGATACTGTTTAAATTGTAGTATACATCAAAACTGGACGCGTCCCCTTAATTAACCCAGCGAGTGGTGGAAATATACATGTTTCAGGTATTAAACCCTCCAGAGATCTTTAGTTCGTCCTTCCAAATGTAAATATCCTGCCCCTACCCATTTATCCATTTTCATTGTTGCCCCAGGAGTATATTCCCTATTAGATTCTTAATTTATAATTTATAAATATCTGTTTGAATATCTATAACACTGGACTTGGATTACTCCAGTAAGAGATGGAGACAATATATGTTTCAGATAATTCACAGGAGAGTTTTAAAGTTCGTATACATTTCTCCATTTT
>MJUU01015490.1:12233-35707 GCA_002080025.1 Modiolus philippinarum | reverse complement strand
TCGATTATGCTTCAGATAGCATTTTTTCAAATTCATCAATGTAAATATCCCTCCCCTACCCATTTTCATCCTTGTCCCAAGGGTCCCTTCCCCGTTAGATTTTTAATTTGTGAATACTGTTTTAATATCTATAGCACCGGACTTCGATTTCTCCAGTAAGAGCAGGAGACGATATATTTATATTTCAGATAATCCCAAACGAGAGCTTAAGTTCATAATTCCTATGATTCCTATGTAAATATCCTGCCCCTACCCATATCCCTTTTGAAATTGCTGACCCTGCTGTCCCATCTGTCTTATACCTCTATTTTTATTTCTCGGTTATGCCTCAAATAGTATTTTTTCATCAATTTAAATGAATGCTGTGGTTTCTGGTTCTGTGCTTTGTGTCTGTCTGGCGTCGTTGTTTTTGTGTCTAACGTCATTGTTTTCTGTGTTCTCGTTTTTGCCCTGTCTTTGGACTTCGATTTTTGTGAATTTCACCCCTTTGTTCCTTCGGTATTCTACTGCCGTCGTTTTAAATGTTATTATCTTGCCCCTATCCATTTATCCATTTTCAAGTCGTTGCCCTGGAGGTCTTTTCCCATTACAATTTTAAATTGTAAATATTTAATCGTATCTATAACACTTGACTTTGATTACTCAAGTACGTTTTGGAGACAATACATATATATCACAGATAATCCCTACGAGATCTTAAGTTCATCATTCCAATGTAAATATTCTGTCCCTACCCATGTCCACGGACTTTTCATTGGCAGTGTGTCGGGTGCCACGCGTGGAGCAGATTATGCTTACCCTTCTGCAGCACTTGATAATACCTCAGTTTTTATAGGGGTTCACACTGCTAGTGCTTTAGTTTTGTGGTGTTTTTTTTTTTCATTTTTGTTTGTTTGTTGTATCTTTGTCATACTGTCTCATTCATGTTGCTGTGAATTGCCGTGATTTTGGAATTTCCCTTTCCTTCTTGCTTCGGTATTCGTTCAAATGCTGATGTATCGTAAGGTCATTCCAATGTGAATATCCTGTCCCTACCCATTTCCATTTTCAAATAGCTGACCCGGCTGCCTCATCTACATTAAACCCTTATTTCGTATAATGCTTCAAATTCATCAATCTACATGTAAATCTCCCGTCCCTACCCTTACCTCCATTTTCAACTGGTTGCCTAGTTCTTAGTATATAGTATACACCAATGATTTAATTTTCTTTTTCAACAAGAGTTGTCGCCGAATGGCAACCAAGTATACCCCCACTCATTGAACCCTGGACCAAAAATTCATGTTTACACTACATTTTGTAATTAAGTCAACATTTCGTCAAACAGGAAGTACACATCCGACAGGACTCAAAATAGGACGTTTCTTACAACTAACCATATAGAGGCTGCATACCAATTTTGAAATCAATCCAATCACTCTTGTAGGTGCTGAGAAAAACGCGACGAAAAATTAATGTTTTCACTACATTTTGTAACTAAGTCCACATTTCGTCAAACAGGAAGTACACATCCGACAAGACTCAAAATTGAACGTTCCTTACAACTAACCATATAGAGGCTGCATACCAATTTTGAAATCAATCCCTCTTGTAGAAGTTGAGAAAAATGCGACGAAAATTTTTTTTCGGACGAACGGACGGACAAGGTGAATCCAGTATACCCCCCTCTCTACCGAGTGGGGTTATAAGATTGAAAATATCCGCTTTGCCAGTAATTGTTCTTGTAATTGCACTAATTTCGATAAAAAAAACTGATCTGTCTCCGAGTCATTGCCGGATAAACATTCATCAAAGATGATAAAATAAAAATTTTGCCCTACCTACCGACCCATTACTCTTAAAGTACAGTCGGGGAACGGCAAACAAACATAATTTTAAGGTCGGCCTAGAATGTTTCTGATGAGAAATATACACGGGTATTCATTTACTAGTATAAACTTTATACATACAAAGACTGTTTTTATATATGTTTTATTAAGAATTGACATGATTCAAATCATGATAGATATTTTCTATTATTTTCCAGGATAAAGAATTTGTATCCTGTATATAGAAGTATTTTGTTCTTTTTTCTGTTGGGTGGAAGGTTTTTAAAAATGGTGATGGCATTTTATTGATCAACCTTTTCTGCACGTCATTTCTATGGATGTATGGTGTACATAAAGAAGGTGAGCACCGATTCCACCATTCTAAATCAGTGAATATTCAGTATAATATTAGTATATTCTGGTAAGTATATTTCACTTAATCAATATAAAATGATTATCAAATAGAGGTTTTATTTGATTTTTAAGGTGAAATATACTTACCAGGGGCCGACCGCTGCCCCAGTCCTTCTTTCTGGTATTTCGGTATTTAGACCAATCATAAGCCAGATTAAAACCGATTCTTATCCGGTTTACATGTGTAAATCCGGGGTCAGCTGACTCCGCATCACGTGGTGTTTTTACACTTGTCAATTGATTTTTGCGATGGAACGTATTAGTACGTGGAATCTTTATTTAATATAATATAAGTATATTCTGGTAAGTATATTTCACCTTTATGTTCAAATAAAATATCTTTTTGATAATCAAAAAGACCCATTTGTTTTGTCCCTAGGGGTTTAATACTTTAACATATATTTATGACAATTTAATTACGTGTAATTGAAGTTTTTTTTTTCTCAACAAATCCAAAAAACATGTACAGAAACCACACCAAAAATTGAAAATGAAGGAGGTATGTAGTGATTTTGAATATGACAGACTTATATTAAACACACTGAGAAATATACTTTATCAAGAAGAACAAGACTTAAATTCTTTTTGGATTAAAAAAAGAACATATAACATGGATATTGCAGTTTCTAAACAACAGCTAAGAAGTCAGTGTAATCGGATGTAATCATGATTTCTCTTCTATGTAATCATTAATTTATTTTAATCGGGATAAAAATGTTGTATTCATCAATTTAATTTAATCGTACATTTGGGACAGTAATTGTAATTTAATGTAATTCGATGAAAGTAATCGGACCCATTTCTGTTGACCTTGACATTTTAGGTCAGGGTCACAGAAACCTTATTCTTTTACGTGTCATTCTGCAACAACCAGATGCATGAACATATATACAAAATATGAAAATAATGACATAAACACCTTGCCCAAGAAAAAGTTGCATTGAAGGACTAGAAAGACGAAAAGGGATTATTCCAACATAATAAACAAAAAATGCTCAAGAACACCACGCCAGACAAATGAAAGAGCAGTGTGAACCATACTAAAACTGGATGCATCATAGGTATCATTTTGCAACCGTCACATTGCCAATAAAATCTCCAGTTTTTTCATAATTGTTGTCCCTCATCTCGGCAATAGAATCAGTATCTCCTCAAAATGTCTATTCTCAAGTGTAATAAACAGTGTAACGATCTTTTGAGACGGTAATTTTTGTTGACAAAATTGCTTCACAAAATACAGTCGCGACAATAGTGAATAGTAAATGCCACATGCCGGGGATTTGGGAATATTATAGCTCATAAAACGGGAAGTTCACTATTGGAGAGTCGAAATCATCACGCCTATCGTTTGGTTGTTAGATGTCCAAAGTTATCAAATATAAAGGTATAAACCCGTGATTGATGCTTATGATGGTGCATCAGTAGTCAACTTAATTTCGACTGTATTTGAGTAAATAAGATTAAGGTCATCCTTAAATTGAGGATTTTTCAATGAAACAGCACCATCTATATTACAGAAACTAAAAATAAAGAACTTGACTAGCTAATTGTCTTTTTCCTGAACCAACCCTTGTATGAACCAGGCTTAATACAAATTAAGGAACATTGCTTTTTCACTGTAATCAACATTACAATCCAGAGATTGAGCAGTGTAAAACAATTATTCTTGACCTTGTGTCGACCTGAAAAAGACCAGGTACGGAATAATATAAGTTCTAATTTTCCCTGACATATTAATACGTTTTGTTTGAATTACTTATTATTTTAATGAGGTTACTTCTGCCAATTTTTCCCTATTTACTTTACTTTAAACATATTTATATTTGAAAAAGAACAATATGTGGGATGAATACATGTTTTTACAACTTACTAGGCTCTTTCCCTACAATGATATTAAACACAATAATGATGACATACAGTTTTAATTAATATATGAAAATGATCAATGCAAATATAATGTTAGTAATACTGTAATGATATACCGATATAAATATATACAAAAGTACAATATGATTTAAAACAATACAAATACTTAATACAGTCGAGCTAATTTGAGAATCTTTTAGAATGAACAATAAAATTATGCACACGATGAAAAATAATCGAATTTGTTTCTTGGTCAAGCAAATCCGAACTATATGAAATAATGTCAATAGTTGGTTTAACATAAGGAAGAAGGCTATCGATATATTGTATTCTAATGTTATGAAAAATCTGAGATTCGAGAAAATAATGTATAGCATCTTCAAATGGACAACCACAATCACACTTTGGATCATTATATAAGTTTACTAAGAAAAAATAAGCTTTCAGTTGACTACAACGGTGACGTAATTCAGTATGCCGAATTTTCACAATTCTAAAATTCGATCAAATAGTAAGAAATAACAGTAAAATTATATGGGAGTTCTTAAAACTGGT
This sequence comes from Modiolus philippinarum, assembly GCA_002080025.1. NCBI lineage: Eukaryota > Metazoa > Mollusca > Bivalvia > Mytilida > Modiolidae > Modiolus > Modiolus philippinarum. The sequence goes on along the minus strand of MJUU01015490.1, from coordinate 31,064 downwards.
GTAGGTCGGTTGGTTTCTCTGTCCTGGATGGAAAGAATTCCATAATCTGATAGTCGATGGAAACAAAGGATTTTGAGAACGTTTCGAGACGGCAAAACGGGTTTCTATAATGGCTAAGATTACTGATATTACGAAAATTTTCATTAGAATATATAAGTAAACATTCTTCCAAATAGAAAGGGCATTTATCATTACTTTATCATTTGCTACCAATCCTTTATCAAGAAACTTACCAAGACCTATAAGCACTCTGCTAATAATAGATTGTTAATTCAAAAAATAAATGTAATTCCATTGTTATCGGTAAATGTTTCTATAACGATTTTGTCTTATATATATTTCCTTGAATTCAAATATTATTAATGCATATATAACTGACTAATAAGGATTTTTGAAAAAATAGTGATTTCTGGAATATTCCGTCAATTTTGGTAACGTTTTGTCGATATATTTTGTTATATACATATCATATTAGTAGACATGTTTTAAAAATGTGTTAACTGAAACATTTAGGTTAAGACTTATACAAGTATATTATTTTAAATCCATATTTATTTCTCCATATGTGTTTGTTACAAAGCTGGTCCAATAGACCGATACTAGTCCAAAATAAAGAAAAAATATGGAAATCAAACCAAAGTGCATTTCAAGTAATGGCACACGTCAACATTACCATCATTCATGTTTGCCGTTTTTGTCTTTCTTAATGAATTAAAAATAACATGACTTTGAAATCGATTTTTTGAAAACAGGTGTTGAAATAACATTACTGCTGCGTCCTATATCACCAATGTATATTTCAACAAATGAATACTGATTTTTCTTTAGAATTGTTTATTTCGTATTTTTTTTTGTCTTGGAAATCAAATTTAATCTGAAGTTAGCATACATATTTTGCCGAAAAGATAACATTTCTCCAGGACTGATTTAACTATAATGTTGTTTCAAACTGTCTTTGAACCATTATCATTAATTAATATGCTTCCTGTAGGAAACTGTATTAATAGTGTCTAATATACATGTACTGTTTTGGCATAGTATACCTACAGCCTGCCATGTGACTTCGAAGGCGGAGCTACAGTATTGTCTATCAACTACTGATGAAAGATCTACTGCCATAGAAATTAACCTTCATTTGGTAATATTTCTAATAATATATATAAACTTTCAGTATGAACAATGTGAATAGCACTTGTATAAATACTGTTTATATTTCAACTCTATCCGAGTCGTTTTCAAAACAACAAATATATTATAAAACAATAAACTTTTTATAAAAAAAACTACATATAAACTACAACTACATATACAAATAAGAATTGCAATATAGTGAAAACATGCAATACGTGGAGCAGATCATACTTACCCTTCCAGAGCATCTGATGATGCCTCAGTTTTTGTTGGGGTTCACACGTGATCGCTTTAGTGTTGTGGCGTTCTTCTTTATTTTTGTATATTTGTTTTGTCTTTGTCATGCTGTTCGTTTAAGATGTTTGGATTTCCCCTTTCCCCATTTTGATTCGGTATTCGTATGCCGATATATTATGTAAGTACCATTGTACAATCAAATCTGATTCGTATTGCATATTGACCCTGCAGTCCCATAGATAGCGCTAAAAACAGTTCTTAGGGATTTTTGTTATGTAACTTAATATGCATTTTTAACCTTGTACATTTTGTAGAAAAATTGTAAGAGAAATTAAAAAAAAAGAACTAGACAAAAGAGTTGCACTGAATGGTCCCTTAATAATTTTTGTGTTTAAAAACCAAAATATTATATTACTGAATATCTATTCTACACCTTGAAAAACGTGTATATTATATCAAACTTTACCGTTTTCTTATTTGTGTATCTTGCAATTCAAAACCACCTTTTCATTAGTTAATCCTTGTGATCATAACTGAGATTTTTATGGTATTGCAAGTAAAAATATCAATGAAAGATTGCTTTTCCTGAAAAAAGGTAAATTCGTATTTTTTTTGTCATTTTCATTTATTATTTAGATGTGAGAGGATATGATTCATACACTCAAACAATTAATTTGCAGAATTGTATATCGAAGATTTTTCATAGATATACTAATCAACAAAAGGAACGACCAACTTAATGATCCTCAATATATTTTCTTATAGGAGTGATAGAACTAAAAGTATGTTGCATACTTTGCAGAAAACACATTTTATTCGTTCCTTGCATATTTGTTATGACATACTTGAGACATTTTTCGAAACAGTGGTCAAAAATTTTTTGCGGAGTTCAACATTAGGTCAACATTAGGTCAGTGGCGGTCGGAATTGAATTTTCACTATTTGTTGATAAAGTCAATACATTATTGGTAGCCTATCCAAAAACACAAAAAAATAAGGTCAAGGTCCAATTTTGGAGTTTTGACGTTTTTCAGTTTGACCTGTAGACTTCATCCGTTTTCAGAAATGATTTTTATTCGATGCATTTCGGATAACTCAGTGATGATTTCTAAACAAATAAAAGTATCTTTTCACTGAATCTCAAGTCACACTACAACAAAAACTCCAAGTAGTCAAAACTGCCAGATCTTATTCAGTAAGTGAGAGCCTCGTTTTCTAAAATTCGTTGAAATATTCATTATTTCAAAATGGGAAATTGTTTGTAATCATTCAACGTGTCAATTGTGTTCTTCTTTGACAAAAAATATCCTTTCGACTTTATGCACATGGTCATTAGTGTCTCTATTCTATCAACCGGAAGTTCTTTTAATTTTGACCCGAAGTGTTCTTTTCAAGAGTAAAATAAGAATCGAGTATTGCGAACGATTATAATAAATTAAAGAGAACAAAAATAATGCTTTTACTTTAAATTATATTTCAGAAAAAAGTGAGTGAGAAGTATATTATGGAAATGTGATTTCGCCCAATTCATTGTGCAGAAGTGATTAAAACATCGAAATGCGCATACGCAGAAACTAAATTCACAGTAATTCCGGTAGTTTATTATGTATAAATTATAACCATTAAGTACTATTATTTGCAGATAACGTAATGTTTTGCTAAAAAAAAACAAAAAACAAAAACAAAAACAAAAAAACAAAAAACCAGGATATCAGTAAACACCTACAATAACCGGGAACTACAATCACATGCAACAATTTACAAGCGAACTGCATTAGAAAAACAATAATGAAAACATGAGGCGAACATAAAGAACGATAGGAACTCGGAATAGCCGGACTTGGTACCGGCACTAGCGAAAGCCAGTACTCTAAATTCAGATATGCTAATTTCTGTTTGGAATTGATGTAGTTACAGTTAAATATGTTTTTAAAGGTCATCCATGGTACCAAAAAAAATCTGACTTTACAAGACATGTGACCTTTTAATTGAGGTTCAAAATACAAAACTATAACTACCACAAAACATAGTGACCTGATAAGACAGGTTTTTGCTGAAAGGAGGTGACATTTATAGCAGTTTTAACTTATCAAAACTCTGGTGTCAATTGCTTTTGGGGTGTAAAAAATTCCATTAAGTTTTAGATAAACTACGATCTATTCAAAGACCAGTCTCATCAATCGACAGTTATGATTTTTCTACACTTTATACTACCCTTCCACATAAGCTGATAAAATTAAAATTGGGGCAACTTATTAAATGGTCTTTTAAATTTTCTGGTCTGTAGTTCATTTGTTTCAACAAAAAGCAAGGATTCTTCTCTAATATTATATACAATAATTATTGTTCCTGGAGATGTGATATGATAAATGCACTCAATCTTTTGCTGGACAACATTTTTGTTCGTTTTGGCAACACCATTTATCAATAGGTCATAGGTATTCCCATGGGTACAAATTGTGAACCCCTCATTGCAGATCTTTTTCTGTTCTGTTACGAAAGAGACTTCATGCAAAAATGGTCAAAACGGAACCATACCAAACAGTGATAATTTTATTTATATTTTCAATGATAACAGGTATAATGACGATATCCTTACTATTGACAATCCACAGTTTTTAGATTATATAGACATTTTTTATCCACAAGAACTGAAATTAAATAAAGCTAACAATGATTCCAAATACTGCCCTTTTCTGGATCTAACTATCATTATTGACGCTGGTAAAATAAAAACTAAAATATATGATAAAAGGGATGATTTTGATTTCACTATAACTAATTTCCATTTTCTTGACGGCGACATCCCTCAAACTCCATCATACGGGGTGTACATTTATCGACTAGTACGATTCGCCCGTGTTTGTTCTACTCTTGACGATTTCAATGAACCTAACCGTACTATCACAGCCAAACTTCAGATTTCATAAGTTCATGTTGAATACCTTTAAAAAGTTTTATAACAGATATGAATATTTAATGTCTTAATATGGCGTTACTCGCAAACAGCTTATTACTAAGGGCATTTCTAATCCTCGTTTTTACGGTAATGCTGTTAAAAAATGCCAAAAACTGATTAAAAATCCAGAAAAACTGGGACGTAACTAACATTCTTTACGTAATAGAGGTATTGACAAGATACTCTGCTTGCATCCGTAAAATTAGCTTTGAGATCTAGTGACCTGAAATTTTTAAATACATACTGGCCTCTCACTGATACTGCCGATGTCTACTGAAATATATGATGATTCTTGACCAAATCCTACGGGAAGTTTGATTTTTTTCCGTAGTGTGGCAGTGTTTTACCAGCAGACTAGGCTCCTTTAGCTAGCCGGCAGTTTAGCGGCGAGCTCCCCTTGACCCATCTTTCAAAATTACGTATTGTCATATTTTCTCCTTTCAAGATTGTTGTCGTGGAGTTAGTAATCTACCTGTATTGGGTTTTATTCGTATGTTTACTAAACTATAGGGAAAAGGGACAGATAAAGGGGGGTTGAGTACCCATAAACCGGTATAACTCTACCGCTATCGTTGTTTACGTTTGTCTTTTGTCTAATTTGTGTTTTTCCTGTATAGTTCCCTTGCAGATCGTGACATGTAATTATAATTTTCAGCCTTTATGGGTGTTTCCTGTTGTGCCCTTTATTTCATTGACTGTATTACAATGACAATTAAATCTGTCTTATGTGATCTCCCAAGGAAACTTAAAAAAGGGTCACATGACACATAAGACAAGTGGTCACTTAATATAGGTGAAATCGATATAAAAATCACTACGTTTGGATAAAGAAGACTTGGTCACCCAAGACAGGAAGTCACTTAATACAGTTTGCCATTTAGGCAGATTTGACTGTTTTTTATGTAAATGTTTTTACCAGTTTTTTTTTTCTTTTCTGCAAATCTGCATTGAACAACTGTAACCAAATATTTAAGGAAATAATTTTAGCTTACTTGGCTAAAGCCATGATTTGGCGTGCTTCTTAAACATTTATTCAAAAATTTTCTTATCCGGTCAATTAGAATCAAACTTGGTCACAATAGTCCTTGATAGGTTCCCCTCAAAATTTAGATCTTCAAATCCGCATTTTGTCAAAGATGACTTCAATGTTTAACTATCCAGAAAATAGTTAGACATGGAACTCTAAGGAAAGCATATTCAAAGTCATCTGTGTAACTACGACCCAATTTCATCTAATACTTAGTATATTTTTCTACAATGTTTCTTCAATTACCACCTTTTGAAAATTTTAGTAGGTCTATACCAAAATAATGGCTGTCTTAGTTAACCATTATTTCACTTTGGATCATATGGAGAACACATTAAAAGATCTCATAGACTATTTGTTCAGTAAGAGCCAAACTTAATCGCAACGGTCCTTCAGATAGACATTTTCAAAATAGGTATCCACTGGTTCCGTACATGAACTTCATCCTAGATGACGTCTAAATTTAAAGATTAAGCACAGATATTAATGGCAAGGGCATTTTTTTTTACACTTTAGCACTTTTTTTTTTAATTGTAAAATACAAAAAAATTTGGAATGAAAAAAACTGAAAATTCAAGGGAAAAGTGCAAAACATTCAAGATTGCTTGACGAATATTCTTCAAACTATACTATTATGCTTGTATTTAGTGTTCAGTACGTTTTGAGAACTATAGTAGTTATTGATCATTACTCGAAAACAATTTATCACATATTCTTAGCATTGGTATTATGGCGGTCGACTTATAAGATACATTTTTTTCCGATGACTTTTGCCTTTTTTGTCAGTTTGCCCTTTGGATTTCCGCTCTTGACAATTTCATACGATTTTTTGTTATCACCTTTACTTACAAGCAGTAATTTAAAGCAGTATTGACGGACCAGATTTAATATTTTTGTTAACAATTTGGTAACGTATAATAGTTTAATCCTGACTTAAGGATGTAGTAAGGTGAGGTTTTTGAAATTCATAAAAAGCCATTCGGATTTCTCGGACTTTATCCATTATTACTATGTAATATTTTTTTGCCCCATTACACCCAATTTTCTGGTCATCAAATGCTTCAGTAGTTCATTTAAGGTAAGTAAGTAAAAAAATTTCATTAGATTGTAGGCTTTCCTTCAATATGAAAGAAATCACTAATGATTCCATGTTTTACGAAGGTAAAAGTCCAAGAAAGCATTTTCCCGCCATTTTATTAACTGTGAAATATATAGCAAACGAGGTCCATAACCTATCAACATTTTTAGCAGAAATTATTTCTTCATCGATGCTTTTTCCATTTATGGTGTCAATTTAAAATCGTAGATTTATTTAATTTTACCTTACTACATCCTTTAATCAAACAAAAATACTAAAAGTTCCCAAAACTTTTTAAAACTAATTTTTTACGATAAATCAATTACCATATTATGTATACTGTCTTCGGCTATTTGAAAAACTAACACGATTGTCATTATTTGAATTGTGCTTTTTCTATCCAAATATATAGCCGATCGTTATTAGAAGGAAACTGACAATAACACAGGACAAAGGGTGTGATATCCTTGGGAAATAACAAAATACTGAAGTTACTATTAATTTATTTTCTGCATATGCGCATTTCGGCAACTTATGTCTCATCAGTGCAGATCAAGCCAAAAAATTTGGAAGTCCAGCACCCGAAAAACATGTTAAACTGATATAGAACAAATAACCAAAAGGATCTAAATAGAAAAGCTTATGCATGAGGGAGATACTCCTTAGTTTTTTTTTAGAATTAATGAATTTAGTAGTTCGATGTCATAATACAATGTGAATCAATACCATTCTCTTAAAAACTTTGAAACAGTAACTGAGGTTCTATATATCCAATAAGGCATTAGGATTGTACTAAGTGAATCAAGCATTAACCCAAACTGGACGATATATCTTGATCTTTAAGTATCGCCACATGAATCTAAGTTGCATGTAAAGATTCTTTCTTTACTTAATACTGGGATGATCATTTCTTTTAACTGTCTTAGACCTTTTAATGGAAATTGCTGTTAAGTTGCTACCGGGCAATACCGCAATTTAATGGGGTTTGGCTGGCCATTAAACCGGTTTAACCCATCATTTCTCTTCAAATGCCTGTACCAGGTCAGGACCATTGCGGTCGACAATTTTTCCGATGGTTTCCACATGACTTGTCTTTTTGTCTCATGGAATTCGGCTCTTGACCACTCTATTCGGTAACTTTGTTATTACCCCCATTCATTTGGAAAGGATATAAACAAATTCATTTTTTATGAATATCAATGTACATTAAAAAAAGAAAGTTTAAATTGCGAAATACATCTTTATTCAAAAATTATCTATGTATCTTTTTTTTTTCCTTTTTTTTTTTTTTTTTTTTTTTGTTTTCTGTTTTTGTTTTTTTTGGTTTTTTTTGTTTGTTTTTTTTTCTTTTTGGTAGACTAGTTTTTATCTTAGACAAACAGGTTTTCGCAGCATCTGGTTCATTGCGATGTGAACATTAAAGAAACAATTAAACATTACCAATATTTGAAACCGAAACATTTTCAAACCTAATAACCAAATGTTGTTTTCATGCTGTAAAATATACCTTACCACGTTATAAATTAATCATATTTTTTTTTGTATATCCAGTATTGTAAATTTGGCCTCTTAAATCTATCTTATATTTATTTTTTAGATTTGAAAGAGTGTATGAAATGAGATTTATTTTAGCAGTGTTTATAATATCTGTACCACTCAGGTCGGCATCAGCAACTGCCAGATCAGGTATTTCTTCAATGAGTGCGTTAAAACAAAATAGATTTTTCTGTTGAATTTTGTTTTACATATGGCTATAACCATGGTTAGTTGGTATAGGCAATTTGATTTTAGTTTATTGTAATATGAAAGGAAAAGTGAACTCAAGATTGTGGTCATGGAGTTAGTAGTCTACCCGTATTGGGTTTTATTCGTATGTTTCTTATACTATAGGGAAACGGGGCAGATAAAGGGGAGGTTTGGGTGCCAATAAACCGGTTTAACCCTACCACTGGCTTTTGCTAGTGCCGGTACCAAGTCCGGCTGTCCCGAGTTCCTATTGTTTTCTACGTTTGTCTCTTGTCTTATTCGTGTTTTTCATGTGTAGTTCCATGACAGATTGTGGCATGTAATTATAATTTTCAGCCATTGTGGGTGTTTCCTGTTATCCATTCTTTTACATTCATACTGCTGTTATAGCTTTGAGACATCAGGGCAAACACAAAACAAAGAAACATAGATAAGCATAACGCCGTTAAATAAACCGATTGTAGAGTAAATTGTATTATTTTATGAAATGAAAATACGCCTTTTGTGTGTTCAAATTACTCTCTTTATAGTAGCTTCGGTATTCAGTTATCTGAGGTTATTCCACTTTTCCACAAATTCAGTTTTATCGGAATTTAAGATGAGAAACAAATATATATTGATAAACTTAAAGAAAATGGTTAACCTTCAAAAGTGTAACGCAAGATATCGATCTATAGTTCGCAGAGTCTCAAATTCTGATCATATAATATCACTAGAATCGGTATAAAAATGTCCTTTATTGCTAGGCTGCTTGATAGAAACGTGCAAACCTAAACATGAGAGAATATTGATCATATGCATGTATTAATTGTTGATTTGCAGTACAAAGAAATTATATGGTCAATTTAAATTAAAACCTATAAATTAATTTTAACCAAAAGCTAGGACATTTATGATTCTCATTAAATATGTCATATAATATCCTAACTTTTTATAAACTCAGGAAAACTGTATATACAAAGTTTCAATTATTGCTTGATGCTGATTGTGCAGCTGAAAAAAATCCTTTTCCAAGCCAAATATCTGAATTTCATGTTTTCTTATATCTTAAGATACCATTGAAAACTGATATGTCAAATATAGAAAATGTGAATTGTTATACAATGAATAACCGGTATTAAAGGAATAAAGTTTCATGATGAAGTGGATATTTTATTTATAAATGTGATATTTATTCTAAATCTTGTGTTTTATTCAAACCAATCACAACAAGAAAAATAAATAGTCTACTACCGAAAATAGTATATTACCAATGAGCTAAGTAATCGCTCAGCACCAATTGCTTTTTGTTGCTGTTCAGACAAGCAATTCTAAGAGACTTAGAATAGCTGTTCAGATTGGTAATTCTAACTCTTTAAAATCACTAAACCATGTAGCCAAACTTCTTTTGTAATCATTTATGCTGCAGCTATCTAATGATTAAAACTAAGCTGTAACAAATGTGACACAAAAGCATAAGTTTTTTATTCATTTTTTACATCTTTTACTAAAAAAGCTTTAAGGGATGTTTAAAAAGGCGATATAGCAAACTCAGCTTCATGCAATAACTTTAACGATTTAATGGTGTAAGAAATAAAAATAAAAAACATAGTCAACTTCGTTTTTCACCCAAAACGAAGACACTACATAGATTCATTTGATAAATTGTTATTTCATTACTCTTGATCTGCAATAGTAGATGATCTTATAAAGGCTTTTATGGTCATGGAGTCATGGAGTCATGGAGTTAGTAGTGGGTTTTATTCGTATGTTTTATACTATAGGGAAACGGGACAGATAAAGGGGAGGTTTGGGTACACATAAACCGGTTTAACCCTACCGCTGGGTTTTGCGAGTGCCGGTACCAAGTCCGGCTGTCCCGAGTTTCTATCGTTGTCTACGTTTGTCTTTTGTCTTATACGTGTTTTTCTTGTGTAGTTCCCTTGCAAATTGTTGCATGTAATTATAATTTTCGGCAATTGTAGGTGTTTCCTGTTATCCATTTTTTAACATTTTTGAAAATTTTTAAGATTTATATTTCAATTTGTTCAACGAATACTCATCCGTGACATTTTTCTGCTCATTTCAATTTATCCATGTCTTCCGTTTTTAAGATTTACGTTAAAAAGATCTTAAACTGCCCTAAAATTCTGTTGAAATAATTTGTAGTGTCAAAGTGAACGTAATAAAACATCAATTTCAAGAGAGTAACAAAAAGCAATTGAAAGCGGTACTTGAAAACTACAACAAAACATTTACAAAAGTTTCTTTTATAACAGCAGACGTTATCGGAGTATACCTATAAGCAAGGTAATTTGCAACAATTCGCTACGGTTTTTATTGAAAACATATAATACCAGTCGTTTAGAATTGTCTTTTTCAAAAACCTGTCGCAGCTAATTGTTGTGAATCAAAGTGCAAATTGTCAGAATTCCAAAAAGAATTTTCTATGTGATGGACTATAATAATGGACGTTATTCGAAATATGAGTCTATAAATGTATAATGTAAATAAATAACAAATACTGAAGTTACAGTTAATCTGGAATCTGCATATTATACGCATTTCCAAAACTTATATCTATTCAGTGCAGATCAAATCATAACATTCAGACCAAAATTTGCAAAAAAAAACTGAGAAGGAACAAATAACCAAACGGAAATGCATAGAAAGCCAAAATTCAGGTAAACATTGAATAAACTAAGAGTACTGTATGGCATTTTTTTATATCATATCCAATATCAACTCGAAACATCCATATTAGCGCTAGGGCCGAAGGCCAGAGGGTTTTTACTTTGCTGGAGGGTAATATGGTTTTATAACGTGTTTAGCATTCAGAAGCCTTGATATTAGTTTATGTCGATATTTTTGGTGAGTATTTCTTTCACTTTGTTGTAATTTTGGATAATTGGTGTCCATTTACTTTGATTCTAATGCTGCTGAGGAGAGGTTACTCCTTGTTCAAAATCTCATCATGAGACAGCAACCACAATCTGTAGTTAATGTGTACACAAGCAAACGACACAGATTATTCCTTATAATGAGTTTATTCAGTAGTTTTATTGTGCAGAGCAACATCAATTTCAACGTAAAACGTGCTTACATCAAGATGTAGACAGGAATAAAAGCCCTGTCCTTGATAAACTGGAGTTTTCTATGTATCGTGTGCGTTTTTGTCACATGAACATTCACTCCATATCCTTTCATTTTTTCTATTAGATGCACATATTTTCTTTTTGTTAATGGGGGTAATAACAAAATTACCGAACAGAGTGGTCAATAGCCGAAGTCCATAAGACAAAAAGACAAATCAGGTGGAAATCGCCGGCGAAATTTCGACGGCAATGGTCCTGACTTGGTACAGGCATTTCAAAAGAAATGATGAGTTAAACCGGTTTTATGATAGCCAAACCTTAACCTCAAAACGACAATGCTTAAAAAAAGTGATGTAGAAATTGTTTGATCTCTTCTCTGATTACAGAATAAGTATCTAAAATTTTCGAAAGTATTTTCATTTAAGTTTCAGATACCATGAGTTCACTGCTAACCATAGTTTTTTTGATATGCAGTATAATTGCGTTTTATTTTATATAGTTTATGTCGTTTTATTATTTGTTTATAGTTAATTGGAAGGTCACAACCGATCCTTTGATTTTTGGTGAAGCTGTAATATTAGAATGCAATGTAATAGAAAACAAAACGTTTGAGATGAAAAATATTTTTTTATGTGGAATGTTGGCGAGAACATTAATGAAGTTTTTCGAGGAGGGAGAACTGTAGAACCAAAATGCAACGATCAAAATAAGTATGTTATAGCTGTAGACCCGGATGGAAAAACCTCGAAACTAGAAATCCTGAAATTTTCGGAAGATGATATAAATATTGAGTACATGTGTTCTTATGGTTTCCTTAAGATTATAAAGAACTTACTCTCAAGAATTTTAGCAGTTATACAAGTAAGTTGAGAGTATTTTCATTGGTAATTACATTGTAACACAGTTGTACGGCTCAAATAAAAAAAAATAGTTTTTAGAGCAGATCAAATTTCATGATTTACCTGCCATGAATGTTGAAAAAAATCGGACGCCGCAATAAAAGAAAATAACTTTATTACATGAACAAAAGTATACCAATCTGTTTTAAGCTCATCTGACCAGAAATTATCAGTGTGAGCTATTGCCATCACTTGGCGTCCGTCGTCCGTCCGTTAACATCTCACGTTTTCTCGTTGTTCTCATCTTCTCCTCTGAAAACCACTGAATCAATTAGCTCTTTACATAGATTGGTGATTTCGTTCCAATCTGACAAAAAACATAGCCAGGGCAAAACTTAGATTAAACATTGGACCATGGGGAAAAATCACATTTTCATCTTCTTCTCTACATTCACAGAAGCAAATTCTACCAAACTTTACAGGAATGCTGTTCGGAAGGTACTTCAACGAAGAATGTCCATTTTGTTCAGATTCGACGAAAAACATCACCACCAGCACGAAACTTAGTTTTAACATTTGACCCTTTCGCAAAAATTACATTTTATTCTTCTCCTCTGAAACCACTGATAAACAAATTCAATCAAACTTTACAGGAATGATGTATGGAATGTCCTATACCAAGATTGCTCATTTCCTTACGATCCGACAAAAAGCATGGCTGCAAGCAGGGAACATAAGTTTGACATGGGACCCTATGGGAAAAATCACATTTTCATCTTACCTAAAAATCACTGAAGCAAATTCAACTAAACTTTGCAGAAATGGTGTATGGCGGCCCTTTGCAAATATTGCAAATTTCATTAATGATCAGACAAAAACATCATATTGCAAGGTCTGAATATAGATTAATATTTGACCCTTTGGGAAAATGATCATTTTCGTCATTTTTTATGAAATTATTCAAGCAAATTGAACCAAACTTAATTGGAAATGTATGGAATTATTGCTTAACATTAGACCCTAACGGAATGTCAGCATAGACATGGCTTATATTAGAAGCACTTTGTCATGTGAGCGATTAAGGCTCAGTCCCTGAGCCTCTAGTTTAGAACGAATACCAGTGTCGCCAAATATTGTTTTTAATGCTCCCAAACGATTCCAATGGGTTTTTGATAACTTCATTATTACGGTTTTTTTTTCTGGTGATTATTTGATTACTAGGTTTATTATAAAATGATTATTTGATGATTACATTTTTTATTAATTATTTTGTTATAATATTTTGTAAAAGGAGTAGGGGCGGTAAGGGCCTTATTTGGCCTGAAAAATACATTTGGTTGAATTCATTAAATTTTCTCATTGAAATGTTCTATTGGTATGTCTTTTTAGTAAACAGTAACATTTCTCAAATATTGATGTATCATTACTGAGTTTTTGAGTGTAGAAGAAGGGAGAAATTGACGATTTCGTCGCAAAATGACAAATTTCATCCATTTTGACTACTTTTTCTGCATAAGAAATATAGAGCACATGCAAGAACCAGAAATATATTCATATGAGAGGTTTAATTCATGTGTACCAATAAGTTGGTAAATTATCTAATTGGTTCTTGAATGTGCTCGATATTTTTGGTTACGAAAACTGTTCGAAAATCTGTCAAATTCGGTATATTTATATGAAAATGCTCAAAAGTAGCCTTTTCATGACGTCACAACTGTACCTGTTGTGACGTCATTGGTTCTGATTTTTGTATTTTTTTCTTTAAATGATATTTCAGCTTTGAAACGCCTATCAAAGTTAATCTTGATGTGCAAACTAGAAATTCGCTGGAATCTTGGGCCAAATCAACCCCTTATCACACCTTGTCCTTTACGAAAAGATCCATATTCTTAGTACATGATTATTGATTACATGTGCAAAAAGTAAATGATTATTTGGTTCCAAGGTGCCGCCGATAGGATCCTCTTTAACACATTCCCAAAGTTTTCACTCTTTACATTATAATTGCAGACATTTTCAAATGGTTAAAGTTGTTGAATGATAAAAAAAACAGTCATTATCTGATAAAGACACGAGCGTGCAAGCTGGTCCTAGCTTATTTCATAAATCAACCTTTAAATCCCTTCATTTTGCGGCTTTGACCATGTTATTAATTTTATATGCACTGTCCAGATAAAATGCTTGACTTATGATGTACTGAAATCTCTTTGATTCTTTTCAATTTATTTTCTTATATTTAATTTAAATAATCAAGAATTGGTTATTGGTTTATTGCATAGAAAAGAGGGTTATTCAATTCGGTTTATATGTTTTTTATCATAGAAGGTCCTACATGTGAAACTGCTCTGCTACCAATAAAAAATGTACTGGAAATTTATTAAACATATGTCTATTGTTTTCAATTCATATGTGTTCTCTTTAGTCAAGAATCTAATATGTTGCTTCGAAAATATAGCAATTGTTTTTGTTACAGAGTTACCAACAAATGACTCAACACACATAACTGTATCTAATGATAACGAATTTCTGGATGTCAACGTGACTTTTCAGAGTGTTTTTCCAAAACCTAGTTGTTTTCCGAATTTCACGGTAAGTATATACAATTGTCATTGTGAAAACCTGTTCATCGACAGACGTTCCGTGAAAAGTTTTATCTAGCAAGGAATATCAGTTATTGCTTCATTTGTAATTTGCTTATTACATATTTAAATTCTTCACAAGTAACAACGGTCTTTAATATTATTTCTGCTGAAAAAAACTTCATTTACTCCATATCCCTTCATTACTTATTTTAGACAGGAGTCCTACAGTGTGGAGTCCGTAAAAAGATTCCCCGTGCGAGAGATGTATGCTCTATATACATTTTAGGTATGGTGAACTTGTGCTTGAGAGAATTTCTCATATGGATGCACTATCACACTTTCAAAGTTTTGGCATTCTATTTTTGTAATTTCAAATTGTGATCTGACCACCTGTTTATAAATGCCCACATCTCACTAATTTATAATGCCAAGTTTTCTCACAATCGACTTGATGAGTGCCCTGTGTTTGTCTATATGTTGTGACTGTCCACCAGCTGGGGACACTGGTGCTTTTGTCGAGCAACGGATGACACTAATTTTAAGAACCCTTTGGCATTTTTCTTAATGTTTGTTGACAATCCCGCATCCATGGCCAGAATAAACATGGATGTAGCGTTGCTCGACATCTAGCAATGAATTCCGCTCAAACCGGTGCTAGGGGCCGTCTTGAACTTGCTATGAGGTATGGGAAAAGCTCATTGTTGAAGGCCTCATGGCGACTTCAAGATGAAGAACAACAATAAATGCATTGTTCCATTGCTTTTTACTATGTTTTTGTAGAGACTTTGTCTCATGTGCAATTACTGCATATCCCTTCATTACTTATTCTGTTCATTCCTGTTCACGTTTTCTAGTTTGCAGCTTACTGTAAAGGCCTGAAATGAAACTGATGAACAATACACCTAACAAAATCCTGTGCAAATGGCCACCGGATGTAACTTATATGAATTATGCATGCATTTTGCATAGATATTTTGTCTTAAAGAAAAACGAATTCTTATTATGACTGTTAATGTAAGAAGTGTATGACAAGACTTTTACAGCACTATAAAATAATATTCCTTAATACATTTTAGAACTCTAAGCAATATTACTCTTGCGCAAATTCAGTCAAGGTGATTTTGGCTTTACTTTAGGGTGTATTCTTATTTAGCTATTTTTAGCTCTGTTTTGTTTGGTGCTCGTCCATAGGTTTCAGCTCTCTCGTGTTTTATATGTTGCTCATTCAAATAATTCAGATCTCTCGTGTTTTGTTCGGTGCTCGTTCAAAGGTTTTAGCTCTCTTGTGTTTTGTGTTGTGCTCGTCCAAAGGTTTCAGCTCTCTAGTGTTTTATTCGGTGCTCGTTCAAAGGTTTTAGCTCTCTTGTGTTTTGTTTGGTGCTCGTCCAAAGGTTTCAGTTCTATTGAGGTTTGCTTGGTGCTCGGCCAAAGATTTCAGCTTTTTCGTGTTTAGTTTGGTTCTCGGTCAAAGATTTCAGCTCTCTCTTGTTTCGTTTCGTGCTAGTCAAAAGGTTTCAACTCTTCCATGCTATGTTTGGTGCTCGGCCAAAGGTGTCATCTCTCTGGTGATTTCTTTGGTGCTCGTCCAAATGTTTCAGCTCTCTCATTTTTGTTTGGATCTTGTCTAAAAGTTTCAGCTCTCTTATATTTAGGTTGGTTGTAGTCTAAAGGTTTCAGCTCTCTCGTGTTTTGCTTGGTGCTCGTCAAAAGGTTTCAGTTATCTCGTGTTTTGTTTAGCGCTAGTCAAAAGGTTTCAGCACTCTCGTGTTTTCTTGGAGGTTGTCCAAAGGTTTCAGCTCTCTCGTGTTTTGTTTGTTGCTCGTCCAAAGGGTTCATATCTCTCGTGTTTTTTTAATACTAGTCTAAAAGTTTTAGCCTTCTCGTGTTTTAATTGGTGCTATTCAAAATGTTTCAGCTCTCTTGTCTTTTTTTGTGCTAGTTCAAAGGTTTCAGCTCTCTCGTGTTTTGTTTGGTGCTATTCAGAAGGTTTCAGCTCTGTTGTCTTTTGTTTGGTGCTAGTTCAAAGGTTTCAGCTCTCTCGTGTTTTGTTTGGTGCTCTTACAAAGGTTTGATTTTATTTCCATTTAAGAGAAATAAGACATCAAATGGTTATCTGAAATGCCGTATAGTGTTTGTTACAACTTAGGTGATGCCTTTAATGGTTGACTATTAGTTTTCGAGGGTAGCTCACCAGAAGCCGTACGGAATAATAGGGCTGGCAGGAAAACTGATAAATAGAATTTTATAATATCTAAGATTTATGGATTTTCGTGAGACTGACCTCTCGGGTGCAAATTTAAGATGACTTTGATGTTATTTCAAACCAATGTTTTAGCCTTCATGGAATAATCTTTAGTCTTCCGAAAGTTTTATTTTATCTGCACTGAAATAGATACATTGCTAAAATTCAGTAAATTGTAGTCTATTAACAGTTGGATGTTTTACATTTATATTAACACTGTGCAAATTGTCACTCGGAGTACCATATGCAAGTAAATCATTCGAATTATGTAGATCGGCACGACATTTTTAAGCCTACGTGATATGAAAACATTTAATAAACGATAAAACTGAAATCTATTAAAATGTCGATTTTTTTTATCCGTACTAACTAAATTGCGACAAATTCTTCAGTAAAAACAATAATTTTCTGGACTAAATATTTCTGCATAATGCTTTTGAATGAAGGCTGAACATGTGATGTACGACAATCAATTTTGCCAAAGACAGCATTATCGAAATCATCTTTACACCGAGGAATTTGACCATTACATTTTGAATTAACTACAAAACTGCATTTCAATTTTAATGTTGCAGATAAGACCCCATTTTGATAATTTACATATTGACTTGCACTGACGAGATGTTAATTATCGAAATTAAACTTATTCGTTGAATATTTTTGTCATGTTGTAATTGATTTTACAGAGAGCTGGTTAAAGCTAATCATAACTGATGATGAAATGAGTGTTCCATATATTCGAAACCCTTATCGTAGAGATAAAACGGACAGAGTTGGATCTAGTACAAATTTTGTTCCCCGGCCAGATTTTCATGTCGGTGACGTTGAATGCTTATGGGTACAGTCTAGATTTAAGCATAAACAAATTCTCTTAGGAACTTTCTTGCCCCTTCAACCAGTAGCCAAAGTTCTACGGAAAACGTGTCGTCATCAATTGACATTATTCTTAGTTTTATTACTGGTAGTTGACAGGGAATAAAATACAGTATTGTGCTTTTATTCGCGGTATGAAATTTTCGCGTTTTTTAGTCTCGGACTTACACGCGAGTTCTTATATTCGCGTATTTTTGTTAACATCAATATTTTCATTTATATTCAGTTTACAGTTAAATATTCGCGGGTTTAAATTTTCGTGCATATCGTGTTAAGCGCGAATAGCGCAAAAATTAATACCCCGCGAAATATAGCAACCATGCATAATGCTCTTTGTTTAATTATTATATAATCGGCTTCAGCTTATAAAAGACAGAATTAATATAACTGAAAATGGATCATAACTACATGATCTAACTATCGTTAACAACATCTCTAGCATTAGCGAGGTTAGAGCTCATATTTAAGATCAAACTCCGCACCACTTACCAGTGATTTGGGAACTTTTTCACCGTGCTAAAACTGATACCTCAATCAAACGTAAAATATAGCTTAACGAATGGGTCGATTACAATTTATTTAAAAAAATAATAAGAAATTTACAGTAAATGTAATAATTTTACGAGCTGCTAAAAAGTCTTATTATGGCAAGATATCAAATTATTTACTCAGCAAGTAATCTTTCTGTACCATCACTTAAGTTCGATGACATTCTAAATGATGATGACGTTGTTAACGCAGGTTTGTTCAGTGATTATGTTAGTTAACATCATGACTTAGATTATCGCTTTTATTCGCTGGCTGTCACTTGTGTGCTTCCAGATTATGAACTCCGAGATACAACTGACAGAGGATACATTACAACTAATACAACTAATACACACTCTTAAAATTTGGTCTGGAACTTATAGATCTAAAAAGAAACTTTCAAAGTCTCCAATACCAAGACTTTTCATTTATTCTCTCCAGATTCGATAGTTTCCATCTAACTACCGACTTGGAAACTTTATTCAAATTTACAAAACTATATATATATATATATA
>MJUU01015484.1:50457-71985 GCA_002080025.1 Modiolus philippinarum | reverse complement strand
AAAAAAAAAAAAAAATAATAATAATAAAGCAAAGAAAATTTGCATTTTTATTAAGAAATGAGAACAAAAGACATATGAAATGAATGATAGAAAGAACAGATAATACATACAAAAATTTAATGGGAATGTAAAGAACACATCATGTACCCATGCTAATAAGAATAGGGAGGATTTATACTGAATTGTTAATTGTTTTATATAAAAATAAAAGAAATGTTTCCATGGGACACGGTCGTCCCTGCCAGATAAATATCGAAAAACAGGAAGTGGATGAATGACAGACTTGAAAAGGGAAGACACAGTACAACTCATCATAAAAAGCTTCAGACCAAATATCAAATCATTCCATCCCATGGGAACCCCAGGATATAGAAATAAGACCCAGTATTTCAGGCCGTGGGGTACAACCCCTCCAAAACTGGATGTCCGTGGTTGTGCGGGATGAATACAGTAAATACACAACCCATCTTTCGGATGGAATGTAAACTCAGGTCCAGTGTTGGAAGAAATGCCATGCTTCCTGCACTTTAAAGAACTCTTGTAGCAAGCTCTTTTTAGAGTGGTCCGTAGGTGATTAGATACAAGGCTAAATTCCCAGCCCCTTTTGATTTCACTTTAGTTTTCCAGTGACAGTCAGAATTTCCCGTCCCATGACCCTTTCCATACCCAAAAGTGATTATTTATTAACAAACTTGTTCTCGTCTTGATATTGCTGAAATATTGCTCAGTAGACATTAAACAGTATTCAATCAATCAATCAATCAAATCATTCCTCCATACACAAGCTGAGAAATCCTTGACGAAAATTTTGGATGTACGTACGGACGGATGGACAAGGGTAAAACTTGATGCAACAGTCGCCTAATGGCCGGAGATAAGATATATCAGATTGGGATATTTGCAGACACATAATGAAAGACAGACACATAAACAAAGGTACATTTCACTGATGATGTCTTTACAAGAATTGTGGAATGATTTGTAATTACTTTTAAGACCCTCATACATTATAATCAACTAGCTATTCTTTAATACTAAGTTGGTTTAAATGGGGCAATATTCCAAAGACTCTGGACAACACACTGAAAATTTAATTTGTTAGTTGAAGTCTTAAGGGAAATAACTTTCATAAACTACTGGAGACATCTTTGTCAAATCACATGCCAGCTATTCTTCTTTTCCAAATTCTGATAAGATCTAAACATTGCTTGCATCATACTAAAAGTTTATGAACAATCCTGTTTCTTCTTATTACCCATTTTACTTTCTTAAAGGTTAGATAATTCTTCACATAAACAAGGTTATAACTCCCCTTTTGGACTTAGGACTTTTGCCTTATTTTTGGCCTACCTTGGACTTGACCACTTGAGTCCCTGGACTCCATGGACTTAAAAGTCGAAGCATTTTTGACTTGTTCTTCAAATTTGAAAAAAAAAAACAAAACAAAAATGGACCTCTAATTTTTGTCGTACTTGGACTTGGACTCAAGGGGGAGGGAGGTAATACTTTCATAAACTCCTCGTTTTATCAAGTCAATCCTCATATCATTACTTAAGTTGAGTGCCTGGAACAATTATTGTCCCTTGTCTATGACCTTAACGGTCTACTTGTTCCTATTGTATAACCAATTTAGCAATTTCATTTACCTATAGATGTTATAAAGTTGTTCAAGAGCAATACCAACAGACCAACATATATTGTAAAAAATTTTTGGAGAATTGCTTTTGTTAACTAATCTAAACAATGATTATCCTTTTGAAATTTCCAACAATTCTATTGTATATCAATCTGTAATGGCCTGGGGAGGTTTTACCTTGAAAAAGTGTTACTTTACATGTAAAATAACAAAGAGAAATTAACTCAATTCTAAGATTTCCATTTCTGAAAAAAAAAAATTAAAATCCCTTTACATTATGCATATAGCAATATTTATTCTTATAATGGTGTTATTTTTGAATAAATTCATTTAGTACCTTCTTTTTCAGTGACTATATAACCTCTATATATAGTTCCTATTTTCATTAATAGATCAAGGTAAAACCTCCCCAGGCCATTACAGATTGATATACAATAGAATTGATGGAAAATTCAAAAGGACCATCATTGTTTAGATTAGTTAACAATAGCAAGTCTCAAAAATTTTTTTACAATATATGTTGGTCCGTTGGTATTGCTCTTGAACAACTTTATAACATCTATAGGTAAATGAAATTGCTAAATTGGTTATACAATAGGAACTAGTAGACCGTTAAGGTCATAGACAAGGGACAATAATGAACAAAATTTTATTGAATGCTTGACATACTTTCCTTTTTTAGGGGACAAAAACTGGCTCTAAATTAAAATAAGGAAATTATTTCCATTGAAACACTGAATATTCCTGCACAAAAAGCATGGACCCAAGTTTTCTTGATATATTCTGTGCACAATCCTAAATCCATTAAGGATGTTTCATTAATTAAATGATAAAAACATGTCAAACATTGACTATCCTATTCACAAACAACAAAAAGTCATAAAAGGAATAACAGTAGTTTCATGACTTCACAGAACCAAGTGTTGGACAATTCTACATAAAACCACACCTCACCACCTCAGATTAATAACATAAATATTTTTACACTTGAACAAACAAAATATACAAAAATCATTCCAGTATATACACAAAACTTACTTTTAGGACGTAGACGATCTATAAAACTTTTGTGATCTGGTTCATGATCCCCATTCTGTAGAGGGTTTCTATCCTCATTATGTCGTGGACTTCTGTCTTCATAAGATTGATTTTCATCATCTTTGAAACCTAATGATAAAAAAGAAACATACAAAGAGATGTCATAGTGTTAAATTACCATATTTTTTTATTATCCAAAATAGTTTACTGTTTGCAATAGTATATGACCTTGAGATGTGAAGTTACAAAAATTTCACATATTTAATATTTCAAATATTGTTATAATTCTCAAACAATATTTTACCATTTGTGAAGAGGTCATCTTTCAAAAATTGTTGAGATCAAATCCAAACACAAAGGACATTTTAATCAAACGCATTTTCTGATGAAGCTCAAATGAACAAGTTGAATTCAAATCAAGTAAAATTAACTCTTACGTAATACATACAAATTACAAACGAGGGAAAAGGGTGTGCGAAACAACTGATTAGGGTCATGAAAATCAGTGACTTGTTAAAAGTACATGAACATTGGTGAAAGTAAATAAAATAGTTCAAAGTGAAGTGGAAATGTGATTGAAATGTGATTGATCTCCTCAAATAGGTAAAAGTGCTTTTCATAAGAATAATTACAAGAGAATATGACCTATAGATGTTAATTTACAAAAGTTTCATATATTTATCATAAATATAAAATATTCTAGTAAAAATATCGACATTATTGAATTTGGGTATCACATGATATCTCGCAATTTTTTGTGGCGGAAATCAATATGATCACTTCTAATTTTTTTCTTTAATATCATTATCTGAAAGTCAGTAATTGTAATAAACTGTATTTGGGATTGAGAAATATTTCATAAGCTACTGTCTAAATTCTACCATCACCAGTGCTGACTATTCTATTGCGATGAGTTCCATTACCAAATGAGATAATGTAAATGGCTATGAAATGGGAGATAACTCTAAATGAATTTTAACCTAATTTTTTTTTTTTTTATGAAACTGATGACAGTGTTAAAACCTTGAAAAAAAAGATACATGAAAACAAATAAACCAAATAAATAAAGCTAGGAAGTAAAATAAAAAAAATACATTGTAATATTATTATAAGCTGAAAATGCACACATAATTGTAAAAAAAATTCTGTAAAAGAATGCATACCCATTTTTAGAAATACCAAATTTACCATACAAAAAGTTGGGCAATAGATGGTGAGTGCAGGTTTTGGAGAACATACAGACAATTTTTATTTTCATTCATATTTGATAGAAGTTGAAGTTATACAAAGTAACAGTGAACTTTTAACAAATTGGAATTCGGTTTGTGACTGGATCAAACTGTGCATGGTTTCAAATTTGTCTTAGAGGTGGTCTTGGTATCTATGGTAACCTTGTTAGGAGGAAAAAAGGAAAAAAACTAAAACCAACCAGTGATGTAAGAACTAATACAACATCCAAAGACCACAAAAATACATAAAACTACATCACACCTGAAGTAGACTTAGGGACTGTATCAAAATAGTCCCAGAGTAGCGATTCTTCGCCTTTCCCTGATTTTTCTGTGTCAGAAGAACTCTCGTCAGCATCCGATTTGTATTCCACTGTATCGTCTGGTTAAGCAATATAGCATTCACAAAACAATGTTAAAGCACACATAACATTAAACAACCAATTAAAACATAGAAGAATTTTAAGTACTTTTAACGAAATTTTAAATTCTAAACATACTCTTTGGCTTAAAAAATCTTTTAATGAATAAACACATGAATTGAAATGAAAGATGACTGATGAACATGCAATGGAATGTGCATACTTTAAACACTCAACACAAATACATGTATGAAATGTGAACATGCACATTAATGCCTATATTTAATACACTCAGGGTTTTTTCATTATCTTTTCTTGAAATAAATAATATCAGGAAAAAAATTCATAATTATTAAAGATATTGTGAATGACAATTCAAATCTTCATAAAAAATGCCCTTATTTATAATTAAATGTTAAATCAAATTGAAATTTTCAACTGAAACTTTCTAAAACAAAGTTTCAAAGACATTGTGGACCATTTGTAATTTTTAATGTATGTAACAAATGAAAAGTTGTCTCAAGATTAAACTGTGAAAATTTAAAGATTTTTGAATATAATTGATTAAAGAAAACAACATACACTTAGAAAAAAAAGATAGAATGTTATTTCAAGCATACAGGTAATAAACAAATAAATATTTTGTTAAAATCAATCTTAGATTCAAATTTTAAAAAAAATATTGAAATTGTTATTTTATTTGAAGTACTAAACAGCATAGCGAGTTGTGTTTAATCACAAGATTAATACTTTGTAATCATTTCATTTCGTGGGGATAAAATTTCGTGGATTTAATCTTTAAAACTATTTTGTGTGGACAAATTTTTGTGGAATTCATGTAATATATAGTAATTACCATTGCTAGAATTAAATTCGTGGGGATTTAATTTCATTGATAACTCTTGCCCACGAAATAAACGAAATTTAATCCCCCAGGAACATCTCTGCTTTTACAGTACTTTTCATATCTGGAATCCGCAGATTTGATTTGGATTTCCATTAGTATGTCTTGATTGTCTGAGGCTAAATAAGAGCTTTTTATACTTAATAGCAATCGAGTATGTCTACATTTTTCATGACAAAGTCTACAATTTCATTGACTTTATCAAGGATATTATTGTTCCAAATTTCATAATTTTTAATTCTCAAATTTCTTTTATCATGAAAAATTTGTCTTTCAGTGGCATCTTTAGAATAAATTGCTGCTATATCATTAATATATCATGTCCATGAAAACGGTGGAATTTTTAGAATTTTTAATAAAGATCTGAATATGAAAGTTGTGCTGCATAAATACAAATATATGTGTAAGCTGAGTATATATATATTTCTGGTGAATTGCTTTATGCAAGTGATATAAAAAATTGGGAAGCTATAGAAACTGGAGTCTTCAGAAATATTTATTCTAAAATTAATGAAAGCATATGAATTGTAAAGTTTCATAAATCTGTACCAAGACTGTTGTAAATGCTTCAAAAATTGATAGGAAAAAAAAATGCACAAGTAAAAATAAACATAGAAAATTAAAGCATTTATCAAATTATAGGCAACAGCTACAGCAACAGTTTGCAGGATAAAAATTATGTTTCATTTAAACAAAAAGACAATGGTAAGGGGAATAACTCAAAGCAAAGCTGTTTTACCTGAACTGAATACCAGAGAGTCTTGGTATTTCCTGTTTGGATCTTCAGTTTTATCAACATCATTGGAGCCTACAGTTCTTGAATTGTCTTGGTATCCTTAAAAATATAACAAACAGGTATAATTCAATCAATTTTTTAATTATACTGA
The DNA here is from genome assembly GCA_002080025.1 of Modiolus philippinarum. Taxonomy (NCBI): domain Eukaryota; kingdom Metazoa; phylum Mollusca; class Bivalvia; order Mytilida; family Modiolidae; genus Modiolus; species Modiolus philippinarum. The sequence continues at coordinate 65,929 of MJUU01015484.1, read as the reverse complement.
GATGAGCATTTCTCACTTTTGAGACACAGCAGTTCCTATTTTTAGCGGTGTTGGATTTCCTTGTCTTACACTAATGCAAGACAAAAAAAAAATCATGTGTAGTTTACCGGTAAATGTTGTTTGCACAATAAGGCCCAAAGTCCACATCTGTCCTTATTAGTGACCATAAGTGTATCTTTGTATTATAAATTTGTTATATCATTTGAAGTACAATTTGACAGGCCAATACAAGAAAAATTTTCTCTTAAAATATGGCGCGCTCTGGTAATTTTCATTCCAGATTTTATGATGTTACAAAAAGGGAAATAACTCCTTGTGTAAACAGACGAAAATAGGATGATATTTCTGTGTGGATTTTAGTATATTTTGGGGCAAATACAGTGAGAATTCAAATCAAACACCATTGGAAGTGCAAGACAAGAGAATCTCTGACACCATCAGGTAAGATTTCAATCATCTCGTACTCAGCAAGCTTCCTCCAAGACTAGAAATCTTACCCTTGGGTATCCAAGATTCTCCAGTCTTGCACTTCATCTGGTGTTTGATTAATACAATCTAACACCATTGAAAGTGCAAGATCAAGAAATCTTAGACACCCAAGGGCAAGTTTCAATATTTCTCTGACGAGGCTTGCCGAGTCAGAGAACCTTTGAAATCTTACCCGCGGGTGTCTAAGATTTCTAAATATTGCATTTTCAATGGTGTTTGATTGTATTTCTCAGTTATAAACAAAATACAAGTTTCCGTACAACCAGACTATAGTTCACGTCCGCCATGTCTAAGCAACTTCTTATAACGTCGATAACGTCATAACGTATTTCCTCACGTGAAATTCTTTTCTCACCCATGGGTTGAGACACGGATATCTCAAACGGCTAAAAATAGGTACTGGCTTGTCTCAAATGTGAGAATCTAATTTCTTTAAATGTCTACAACCTTTCAGGAGCAAATGCGGTGAAGTTGCTACCTGACACTACCACAATAGAAGGGGAGATCTGACACAACATAAAATTGGTTTAACCAACCATAATTTTTTTAAAAGCCTGTATCATTCCACCACTGTAAGAAATTTTTTTCTGTAATTGATAGCAGGGAAACAAAGAAAAAAGATATATTTTTGCAACAAATCTCAAAGTGCAAAAATTCATGCTTGAATTCGGATCAAAATTTGAATTATTCATAAAATGTTATTCTAACATGGCTGGCTCCTGTAAATCTTCAATCAGTATAATACTGGATAACTATATACTTCGTACCTCCGCAAATGATGTCCAAATAAGAGTAAAAGGGATGAAAATCTTTTAGTCTTAGTTTGTGAAGGAAATAAATGTTAAGATCATTTTTAACTTAATCATGCCGCCATTCAGACACGTAAATGTGTATTGTTTTGCTTTCGATTTGGATTTTGAACTTGCATCTGATTGAAAACATCAGCCTTTTGTATTGTGACGTCATAGACACAGACAGCAATGGAAACTGGAAATCCACATTCTCTTAGGTCACTTCATAATGGAAAATTCCATTTTCTGTCATATTGGAATTGAAATAATTCATGGCAGGTATATGGTTATTGTCATTTAACCATGGGCTTGGCCTTTATATTCGTAAATTTAACCCCTTGCTAGCACTCTGGGTTAAATTCGAATATAAAGGTCCAGCCCATGGTTAAATTTCCAATAACCATATACCCGCCATGAATTATTTCTTAATGAAAACTCTTTAAACCGTTTTCGTTGATGAACTTTATAAAGTCTGATCCATCGATAGTATGCAAACTATCAATCTTAGTTTTAACACCTCAGGAAGCAAAGCAAACAAACTATCCTATGATATGGTCATAATAGTCTAGGAAAATAGCTCAAATGTGTACATTTGCACATTATATCTGTAATAACTAAATTTTTTTTATGAAATTCTTTTGAGTGGTTTCAGAGAAGTTAAACTGACAATAAAGCGCTGCTGGAAGGATTTCATGTACAGACTGCCAGATGAGTCAAAAATGTTGACCCTTGACAACTAGTTATGTGGGTTATACAATGTAACCTTATTACAAATCAAAGACTTTCAAGTAAATTTACATATTATCTCCAGATTTAAACATTGCACAGTTAAAATTATTATTTTGTGTATTACAGTAAGTGCATATTATCCCCTTAATCTGATTTTACTAATTAAAGACCAGGATTAGAGAGGTATTATAAACTGCTCCTTCAAATAATGTATAAAAGTTAGTGACTTTTTAAAGACCACAACCAAAGTAGTGTAAGTCCTTTTAGTTTTGTTTTAATATGACATAATTTTAAGGATTTATATAAACTACAAAGGCACCGTTTGTGAGATTTATACACTTTAGAAATGAATGTTTCTTAGTTAATGTCAAATGAAATCTTGTATTATATTCATGTCAATAATTCATGAAATCTTCCATGTTATTGTGTTTATTTCATTTTTTTAAATGATTTTTGCTGATTCTGAATCCAAATCATCTCAAAAAGAAGAACAGATGATAAAATTTACAATCTGATGATATTTCACCTAATACAATATAAATAGTCTGTAGGGAACACAGTCTATGGAAAATACAAAATTTTACTGTTATTGAAATCCCTTATTATTTTCTTTCCTTGGGGCTTGAAACATAACACATGACCAGGTAAAAAAGCTATAAAGCATACTTAAATCATATTGTAAACCTTGACTTTCCATAAACAGAATTGTGTTTGAAATTTCCGCCATTTAGCATGCTACAATAATGTTATCAGGATCAACTTTACATAACTGGATGTGTGTGTTTGAAATTCCCTGTTTTATGTTTTCAGATGACCTCAGTTTATTCTATATGCAACAAAATTGTATTCAGTGTATTTGAATATGGATGAATTTCATTACATTTCAATACATTTTACAATGTTTTCTGCTCATAGTCCTACCTCAACCTTCTGTTGTGAATACAACCAATTTTAGTTAAACTGGACAGTGTAGACATGCATTTTTAGACATGTGAATGTCACAATTTTCGTTTTTTAACAATGCTAAATTTTCAACGCAAATTTATCTTACAATTGATTCTACACAAACCCATCTTTCAGTTTTCTGTGGTTAACAGAACTTAAAAGTTACATGAACCTGGATGGAGAAGATTTGTGTATTGTACCTGGCCAAGGTATACTTGTCTTTTTAGAATTCTCGGAAATGATGTATTTAGGTGGAAAATTTATATTCTAAAAATCCCGGAAATGAAATATGAAAATTCCCGGAAATGAAAACATTTTTTCTTGGATATGATATGCCAATTTCCGGAAATGAAGATCTTCGTTGAATTTTTCCTCTTACCCTCTTTGAGAATTCCTTTAGGCAATTTTTAGACATATAATATGACAAACTGGTTAGGATTTGGTTGATAACTATATAACTGACTGTGTAACTATAGGTTAATACCTGTTCGTTTGCGTAAAATTTGTTTGAATTTTTCATCAACATCATGGGCTGATACTGAATCTAAATCACTAGTTCCTTTTCTTCTGTGTATGTCTTCATCTGAAGGAAACAAAATACATACATTATATCAGAGCGTAAAAAAACAATGATTTACAAAAAATTTGTTTGAGAACCTCTCATTTTATTTTTTCATCAGGGTTATGTTAACTGTTTAGTGCATGGTATTCCTGCCCATCAGGTGTTTGAAAATCATAATATTGCAAAAATACAAGAGTGGACCCTAATAGATGTCTCGCCCCTCCCTGCTTGTCGCTAAAACAGTCATGTACTACTCAAGAGCAACCTATAAGCCAAATATTATTACTGTACTAATTACAGTAATTGTGAAACTATTCTAATCAGAAACACTTAACTCTGTTCACTAGACCATGAAATTGAGGTCAAGGACAAAATGCATATGCCAAACTGGCATGTACTACCCAAGACCAACCTACATAATAAATAGTAGGGACCTACCACTTATAGTTATTGAGAAATGGACTAAATCAGACAAATTTAACATGGTCACTAAACCGTGAAATTGAGGTCAAGGACAAAAGGCATATGCCAGACTGACATGTCATATTTAAGACCAACCTATATACCAAATATCATTGACCTACCACTTACAGTAATTGAGATATAGATCTAATCAGAGAAACTTAACGTGGTCACTGGACCGTGCAATTGAGGTCAAGGTCACATGATTTTATGTCCGTCATGTAGCACTTGATTAGTACTACCACTGGACCAAATATGATCTTCCTACATCAAAGGGTTTTCAAAATAACCTGTATTATAGTAAAAGTTAACGCCATCGCCGTCATACTCTGCACGCCTATGTCTCGCTTTTGCGACTTTCAACGCGGGCGAGACAAAAAATTATAATATCATGAAGTATATAAATTTAAATAAACAAGAGGCTCCCATGAGCCAATACTCACCTTGATATTAGCTCTTAAACAGCTAAAACATGCAATATGTTTCAGTGGTTTCATACTATATGTCTAAATTTAGCAACCCTCCCCCCCAACACCTCCAGAGACCCATGTTGAAGAATTTTCAAACTATGTTTCCAGTTGATGGTCATCTTGGATTGTCAAAAATCTTTACAAAGATGCAATGATATATCACCATAAGAACAGTTATACCTGATATGAAGACAGAGCTATATATATAAATATGAATTTCTCCATGTTCTTCATCGCAAGGCATGGTCATAAACTTTATATAAAATACCATTAAAGAGTTATAAATTCTTTTGGCTAGAACAGACCAAATGTTTTTTTTTACAAATGCTAACAATTACACTACCACTTTAAATATTACTAGTAGTTTTTATTTAAGTTTCAGTAAAACTGTTTACTGAGAACATGATGCAAACAAACTATCGATCATGAATGACAGATGTGTACACTAGTATTAGTAAGATCCTAATTTCCATGAACTCTGCCTATCTATGCTCTCCATTAATTATTGGAGAGGAAACACATGTGAATCAGCCAGTGGGTTAACAGGTTATCATGATGCCTGTCTTTCCACTAACTTCTTTTATTTTTAAAACAAACAAACAAAAACTTGAAGTACATTGTTGATTAGCTGACTACTCGAAATATTTTGAAATGAACAAGAAATATATACAATAGAAGTTCAATAGCTTAAACACCCAGGGGTACCAATGAAATAGTTCAAACTAAAGGAGTGTTCAAGTTATTGAGTCAAACTGTGTGTAAACTTGATTAAATGGACCATAAAAAAGGTTTGAGACATCAATTGTGTTTCAGCTACTGTAGATCATGCCATCAAATTAAAACTGTATCTTTTTTTGTAGATGACATTAAAGTCTTTGGAAGACTCCTTTCATAACAAAAAGATATCCTGAATCTAACAGAGAGGAAAATTATCCAAGGGCCTTTAATTGAAGCAAAAATCAGCCCAAATGTGTTTATCGACAATTGACAAACGAGTAACAAAATAACATTAAAGCATTCCTTATTTGATCATCTTTCTGTTCATATAATTTTAAGAATCATAAACAAGAATAAGTAAAAAGTTACAAAAACTATTTACCTTCTTTGAATCTAACATGTCTCTTTACCAAATTTTTATCCATTATTGAATCAAAATGTTAATTCCAAAAGTAAATAAGTCATAAAAATTCTAAATAGAATCAATTTTTGACAATACAACTTTCTGTGAAGATTGGTAATACTTTACTGTTTAATTATTGTGTATTAGTAAACATCGGTGTATTATAGTTGAGTAATGAGAGATTTATTCCATAATCCATTACACTATTGCATTCTTCTTACATGGAATCGGTTTACCGTCACTTTAAATTGTTTTGTGGACAATTCTGATTTGGACATGCTGTTATTAGTTTTCAATTTAAAATTCAGTATTTCACACTTTCATAAATAGTACTCAATATTCTGTCAAACTGTTAAATAGTGATATAATGGGACATTATTATTTCATTGTAAACAGGAGGTAGCTGACTTTATTTCTCATACTTCGTACAGAATAAAAATGTGATACTAAGTCTGTAATTAAAGTTTGCAATGTCTCCATTATACAGATATGAAGAATTTAAATACTTGCTCATTTGAGATATTAAAATTTAATGTCCGTTACCTGTCAATGCTAAAATACCACCCGAGCTTTAGCAAGCTCTCATGCAAGAACATGTTATGTGGATATCCTTAAGCATTAACGTACTACACTACTACTCTTGCAAATCTTCAATGAATGTTCCTTACTCTTAAATCTGTCCTGTTTTCACCTTTCCTGATCAGTGTGAGAAATATAGTTTCCCTAACGAGAACTGGTTGATTATGAAATTTTCACATCAAGTTAAATAAATTTTGCAAATGTTTGAAAGTGAGGTTTGCCGAGGTTTTAAACATTTCAAAATTTATTTAACGAGATGTTAGAAATTTCATAATTAACATGTTTAAGTTGTGGAAACTGTTTCTCTAATGACTGAATGAAAAAGGCAGAGGATTGTATTCCGAATAGATTTGGCAGGAAATTACATGAAACTTGTTCCCCTCTCCTTCAAGACTCTTTTTTACTGTCATTTAAGTAAAACAATCAAAGTCATACAGAATGCCATTATATACCAATGTTTCAACACTAGAGTATCAATAAGGCAAACCCCGTTGGGTGAAAAACAAATTAACAAATTCATGCACCATGAAATCTGCCATAATAACTTATATTATATCTTGTATAACTGTATATCTTACTGTCATTGTTAGCATCACTGTATATTTCTGCCATTCCATTTATTCTTGTATCACCATTCAATCTAGGACTACTTCTACCCTGACTAGAGTAACTGTTGTCGAAGGATAGTGTGGCTTTCATAGGACCTATTAGTATTAGATAACAACAAAAATCACCAAATAACATTGTTCTACACTAGTACTGGTTTAAGGTTCTGATCTTGTACCAGGTGATATTTAAAGTCTCTCATCCTCCAACCCAACAACATGATTCAAAATTAACTTTTTACCAACCTGTACATTGCCAGTCTTACAAGTCAGATATGAAGTTCATTTGCCAAAGGATACCATTAGATCAGACAATTGTTAATGTCAAACCCTGAGAACACACTCATGTTTTTAAATGTTAATTTATCATTGTGATGTTATACATTTAGTTGATAAAAATTTCTGGTATGGTTTTAGTTATTTAAAAGTGACCCTGAAATCAAATGTCAAACTGTGAATAAATCTCTTATAAATTATTTTATATCAAACACACATTCATGCACATGACAACATTTGTTCTAGAGAAATAAGGCTGATCAAAATATACTAGTATGTACCGGTAATTCTATGTCCTATTTGGTCTTTTTTGGAGGAATAAGACACTTTTGATTTGTAAATTTGATGGAACACATCACAATAATTAGGAACTCATTTTTGGACTTTATAGTTCTAACCAAACAGCATGGGTCTTTACTCATCGTTGTAGACTCCCCATATACAATGGATGATTTTGCTGACCACTATGACTAAGCCGAAATGGCCATCCAGAAGCCAAATACTGCTTTATAATATAATAATCCTAATGGACAATTCAAATTTGTCAGTAGAGGAAATCAACTATTAAATACTAGTGAAAAAAAATAATCCCTGATATACTTTTTTTTGTTCTCATCGTTGAAGGTTATCTATTTTTTGCGCTCTGCATTTCCATTTTTGTGCTAAATGAATTTTGACATTATTGGTTTTGACTTAACCCTGTATAAACTCATTTGCAGTGTTACAGGAGTCATATAAGTACAGGTCATGCTTATACTTCTGAAGCATGTGATGTCAATCTGGGTTATTAGTTTTGAATATTTTGTTTTTGTTTTCCTATTTTTTTGTGAAAGTCTGTGATGTGTCTATATATCTTAAATTTGTTAACTGTCCATGTTCTATTAGCATGCAAATTTGCAGAGTTTGCCAAAATTGTCAGTCCTGTAGGTTCTGACAGCTAAAAAATAGTAATGGTGGATTCCATGATACCCTGCCACGTCTCACAAAATTTCTGAGTTAAAAAGGGGCATAACTCCACAACTATGTGTACCACTGAACCAAAAATTATAATTGGCCTGTATTTTGTGGTAAACAATTTACATACCATGTTTAAAGACAGTATGTTATTTCATTCACAAGTTATGAGTACAAAACCCTAAAATTTGCAAAATTTCAAAGTTTCAGGGGGCATAACTCCAGAACCCCTTGAACCAAAATCAAACTTGACCTGATTTTTGTGGTTTAAACAAGTTGCATACCAAGTCTGAAGACCTTGTGTTATTTCGTTTACAAGTTAACAGTCGGAAACCCTAAAATTAGCAAAATTTCAAAGTTTCAAGGGGCATAACTCCAGAACCCCCTTGGACCTCTGAACCCAAAATCGAACTTGACCTGAGTTTTGTGGTAAACTACATACCAAGTTTGAAGACCTTGTGTTATTTTGTTCACAAGTTATCAGTTGGAAACCCTAAAATTTGCAAAATTTCAAAGTTTCAAGGGGCATAACTCCAGAACCCCTTGGACCTCTGAACCCAAAATTGAACTTGACAAGAGTTTTGTGGTAAACAAGTTGCATACCAAGTTTAAAGACTTTGTGTCATTTCGTTCACAAGTTATCAGTTGGAAACCTTCAGGGGATGGACAGACAAACAGACGGACAGACAGACAGACGGATGGACGGACAAACAACTGAGGGTATCACATAATACCTCGCCACTTCGTGTGGCGGGATATAAAAACTGCTAGGTCCAGCATATTTATGGTCCCAATGGCTGGCAGAAAAATGGCTGGTGTTGACAAAGGTCCAGCAAAAATACTGTAGGACTGACAGAAAAACTAGAACCACCTTTTCCATGACTGATAGACCAAAAAACGTTTTCAATAACTTTAAGGTTGTCTTAATCTTCATTGGCCTTGCATATCTCTGGTACATGTCTTATCATTAAATTTAACATAATTAAAATGTAACATTTCTCTCGTGAGTGTCTAGTATCGTGAAATTTGTAACAAATGTGTTATAGTTTTAATAATTAGTTGTCATATGACGCATGCTGTAACACTTTTTATAGTTTTAAATAAATTTGTTTGACATAAATATACTTTTAATGCAAATAGTACCTGGTCTGTCCAGCTGACTCCTTGTTAGTTCATCCTCATGTCTGTTAGGTGACCTTGACCTACTTGAAGGCCGATGTATAACTGTGCTACCTGTTCCTGCACTCTGAAAAAAAACCAACAGATTCAATGCTTCATAAATACAAATATACAGAATTGTGGAATTTCATGTGAATGAATGAGTACAAAAAAAAACACATTCATGAGAATTCTCATATGTTTTGTAATGTTATTTAGCTTTGATGTCAATTTTAGAGATCAAAGTCATGAACTAGAGGCTCACCTTGTCCATGGTGGACATAGACAGTCCAAATAACCTCAATGTAAAAGTGTCTCATTTTTTGTGTATGTCAAAAGACCATGATGTAATACAGTCCAATAGTAAACAATGTTCCCTTGTGTTGGCCATCTTGGATCTGATGTGGACTTATTGGACATACTTATCAAAATAGGCCAGCTAAGGCTAAGGCCAATTGTCAACAAGTCTGGTTCCAATAGGAAAAGTAGTTTCAAAGGAAAACATATTTGAATGTGATTTTAAATAGGGTTCAATGCTAAACTTGGCTCTTAATGGTGACCATCTTGGATTAAGTGCCGACATCCTGACCCCATTTTTTGAAGGAACCATCAATAGAAATTGTGACCTACTTTAATTGGCTCTATGGTTCAGGAAATCTTTGAATGCTTCCCCGTAGAGTCCAATGTAAAACTATGTTCCCTGCTGGCAGCCATCTTGGATATGACAATGACTTGCCACACACAATTTTCAAAGAGAGCCAACTAAGGAAAGTTGTAATCAAGTTTGGTTCCAATTGCAAAGTAGTTTCAGAGAAGAAGATCTTTGAATTCCTTTCAATGGGCCCTATGTTAAACAAATTCCCCAATTTCAGCCATCTTGGATGAGGTGCAGGCACCTCCTGGCTTCTAGGACTTTTTTGGCTTGAATTTTAACTGTGTGCTACTTGATGCTTATGTTTTTCAATTTTTTTGTGATGTGTATTGCAAAATTTTTCAGCCCCCTAGATAAAACTTTGTACCTATTTTCAAACAGAGATTGTGCAGATACCTTCTATATGGTACAGGGGAAAATATGATCAAAAACCTCTTTTCTAAAGGGTGAGTGTAACACAGAAAACTTGACATATAAAATGACAAGATTAAAAATTTAAACACTAAAAATACGATGGTAACCTACACAGTGAAAAAATTGGGAAGTAACAAGCTAAAGAGTTATCAAAGAGTGTAATTGAAAATATATTGGTCTTGTTATAACTTAATCATACAAGACAGGTCTCAAATATAAAAAGAAACATATATCAATGATGTAAAAAATGACCAAATAATTACTTTCATCATTAATATACAATTGGAAATTTAACTTCAACATCATAATTTAAAAATATAAATGTAAAATTCAAATTTCATATCCCTATGAAGGTCTTAATCTTTTAAATACTTAAAAGGGAAAAGAATTGATGTCAATATTTGATATTCTGGTACTGTAAAATATTTTACATGTACTAATTGCTCCTGGTACATAAGGCCACTAAACAACCTCCCTTGGGCAGTACATTTTAATCTATTCAGTGTACTTTTATCCCTCGTACACTAATAGACTTGAAATTTAAGAAAAAAAAAAAACTACATAAATAAATTAAAATTATTTCATGGAGACTACCGGTATATTTTATAGACATTAAGACATGAATTGCATGAAGTTTATAATGTAAACCTGTTCAGAAGTTTGGGGGTGAAATTTTCTGTTAGAATAGTAAAATATTTGAAGTAAAATCTCATGAAGAATTTAAATGGGCAATACATCAACCATGCCTCAAAATATTTAATACTTGTAACACGGAAGAATGATACCATCAATTAAATACTTATTAATTTATATGAAATAATTCACACTCTACTTCATACAAATAAATATACAACAAAATTTGAAGTAATTTTGTGCCAATATTTTTATAATATGTTAAGCCAAGTATTTCACTTTGAAATGTTGAACTTCTTATTACATGGTTATAAATATTTTTTGGAATTATGTTAGTTGACATATTTGAATACTAGGAAAACCATGTTAATGTGCTGTCGCCAAAAGCAGCCACTTTTACCCCTCCCCACCTCTTATTGAACCCTGAAGCAATATGGCAAGTGCAAATCTAAGTGTGTGTATGGACACAGTACATGTGAGGACACAATGATATATCTCCAAAGGAAATATTCAAAGTTGAATTAGCTTCCCTTCATAATTTTCAGCAGTAACCATATTACTTTATGCACATCTGGTAGATCTTGCCATTCTGAAGAATTTTACCATGTCAGATCTTTAATATCTGTTCTAGAGTTATTTGACAAAAATTGCAATTTGCCGCCTATGTTCTACTTTTAGTAATGGCTGCCATGTTGTTTCACATGGGACATAGAAAATAACAAATTTAAAACTGAATACCCTAGTGATGATTAAGCTTGGTTTATATTTGACCCAGTGGTTTCAAAGGAGAAAATTTTTGAAAGTGAGCTAACGATAGACAGATGGACCACAGACAGACGGACAACAGAGATGGCAAAAGCTCACCCTGGCATACCCATATGAGCTAAAGATCTGTCAAAAATTTCAATTTTTATTTGTAATTGGTATAATTTCAAAGTTTCAGAAAATTGAAACGGCTGAGTTACAGTCCTAGCAACATGGATCTGAATTGTGTGCAAAACCAGAATTGGTGGTGAAATTAACTATTACAAACAAATATACATAAGCATACATATATTTCTAATTTGAAAATGAAATTGGAGTTGGCATGAGAGTTCATCTTAAAGTAGAAAATGCCATAAATGCCATATGGTTTGGAGACTTACAGACTGTGACCGTGACAATGACGATATTTCTGCGTCAATCTTGTTGAGTATTGTGGATATAGGATCTTTCTTCATGTTAAGTGTAGTGATAGGAGTCTTGAACTTTTTCTTATCCTCTTTCCTGACAGGTGGAATATCATCACCAACATCACCCTCTAAAATATAACAAGAATAAAAGTAAAAATAATATTAGGCTACTCCATTTCAATGAATGTGAGTCCTTGAATTCCCCTACAATCTATTTATAATTCTTAATATTTTTGTTCAAATCTGATTGTTAGATCTGTAATAACGACACAAAGTACAAATTCCACTCATATATTGTACATCCATTTAAATTGAATAGCAACAAATTCACCAACAAACATCACTAGGAAAAAGTTGAGATTATATAATGCAAAGTATTGGATGGCAGTTATAAATTTCTTGCAGCTCAAATCAATTGTTACAATGTACAAAAAAATAAAAGACAATGTCAACATTAATATTGTTTTTGCTTCAATATTTACTCAGCTGTTTTTGATAAATAATTGCAATTTATTTTGAAATTGAAAATTCGGTTCAGTCTTATTGGTCAATTTTGGAAGTTTTTCATCTGCATACTCTTTTTTTTCATTTTTATTATTTATTAAAAAGATTTCTTTCCGAAGCTCAGACATGCCACCTTATTTAAAGAGAGACAACTCTGTCTCCCTCCAATGCTATTTTTGTTGTCTACATGTAACCATAATACTACAAGTACTCTAGTGAAAGTATAGTGTAAATATTAACATGTACCAGTACTAACTTTTATACACACCCAGCACATATAGAAAACTTACAAATGTGTTTACATTTATAGTTTAACAAAATATTGCAGAACCAGTATAATCTTTTTTGGTGACATTGATTATATAAGTCAGACATCAAGTGTTTAACTTTCAATTTATAGAATTCCATTTAAATCTCAGTCTTTTTAAAACTTCAAGCTTGGACATTTTTTTCTCACTTTTAGTAGGTCAGTTCCTATTTTTAGGGGTGTGAGATTTTTCTGTCTTAAACCATCCCATGTGAGACAGCCTTGTGCATACTATGACGTCATTGGCATCATGGTGAGTTGCTAAGTAATGGCGGATGGTAAGGACAACATGACAGCACCGAAAGACATTTTTATGAACAAAAGTGAAGAAATTAATCATAATCTTTAAAATGCAAGATTAAGAAATCTCAGACACCCTCGGGCAAGATATCAATGGTTCTCTGACTCGGCAAGCCTCGTCAGAGAAATATTGAAATCTTACCCTTGGGTGTCTGAGATTTCTTGATCTTGCCTTTTCACCAATATTAAATTCATATAGACTCTCTTTCTACTATCAATCCTCCTTCAAAACATTCACATAGTGGCATGATTTTTCATCCTGTTAAGGAGAAAAACAGTAACACAGTGTTTCTTTCCTTAAAATTAGGAATGTCAACACTGAGTATGTTGTCTTTATTATACTGAAAAGTTGTTATTTTTGTTGGTTCTTAATTTTCACTTTATTTGCAGTAATCCTGAAGTTGCAAACAATTGCACAACTCAAAATATATATAATTTTAATAAGACTTTATAAAGCAAATGATGAAACTAGAGCTGTCGCCGAATGGCAACCAATTATGCCCCCCGCTCATTGAACCCTGAATCAATATGGCAAGTGCATATTTAAGTGTGTGTTGACTCAATACAGGTGTTGACACAGTACAAGTATGGACACAATGATATGCCTCCCCTTTTTCCAAAATATATAAAAAGGAAGTTCTGAGCCCAAAAATCAATTCTATGGGTGCTAGGCAATCTGCCTGTAAAGTTTCAACCATTTAGAGGCACTTTGAATTTTCCCGCCTTTTTCCAATTTCCATGGCAACGGCAGCCATTTTGAAAATTCTGAGACCCAAAATCATTTCTATGGGTGCTAGACATTCTTTTTGTAAAGTTTCATCAAATTTGAGGCACTTTGAATTTTCCCGCCTTTTTTCAGTTTCCATGGCAACCGCCGCCATTTTGAATATTCAAAAAGATATGTGTGTGCACATCTACTTATTGTAAGTTAGATTCCTTTGAAGTAGTTGGAATTTGTTTGCAAACTTTCTCAAAAACGGACGGACGGACGGACGGACGGACGAACGAACGGACGGACAAGGGTAAAACAATATGCCCCCCGACTTTTCGTCGCGGGGGCATAAAAAATGTAAATATCTAAAAAGATCATGTCATTTCCTTAAATATCAAATTCCAACCTGCCCCTTTTCCTCAACACCAAATGCACCCTGTCATCAACTTAAACAAGAGTTGTCAGAAGACAACATAGCTCGCCGGGGAATCCAGTAACTTCAATGCACAATAAATTCGAAAGTAATAAAAAGCTTTCTTCACAAGAAAGTTACATATCAAATTTAAACTCCCTATCAGTAAACAACTTAATTCTAGAAGCAAAGTTAAAAGTTTTTAAAAAATTGCCCTCAGGGCAAGGTCAAGGTCAAAATGTCTACAAATATGGTACCATTAGAAAGCTCTCATCAAAAGAACGTCACATACCAAATATGAACACCCTACCACTAAACAACTTAATTCTAGAAGTGAAGTTAAAGTTTTTAAAAAATTGCCCTCAGGGCAAGGTCAAGGTCAAAATGTCTACAAAAATGGTACCTTTAGAAGGCTCTCCTCATAAGGAAGTTACATACCAAATATGAACTCCCTACCACTAAAAGCCTACCATCTAGAGGCAAGGTTAAAGTTTTTTAAAAATTGCCCTAAGGGTAAGGTCAAGGTCAAAATGTCTACAAATATGGTACCTTTAGAAAGCACTCCTCATAAGGAAGTTACATACCAAATATGAACTCCCTACCACTAAAAGCCTACCATCTAGAGGCAAGGTTAAAGTTTTTTGAAAATTGCCCTAAGGGTAAGGTCAAGGTCAAAATGTCTACAAATATGGTACCTTTAGAAAGCTCTCCTGATAAGGAAGTTACACACCAAATATGAACTCCCTACCACTAAAAGCCTACCTTGTAGAGGCAAGGTTAAAGTTTTTTAAAAATTGTCCTAAGGGCAAGGTCAAGGTCAAAATGTCTACAAATATGGTACCTTTAGAAAGCTCTCATCACAAGGATGCCACATACCAAATATCAACATCCTAGTTCTTCAGGTCTCCATTCCACAAGCCAGGTTAAAGTTTTGCTGACGCCGACGCCGACGCCAGGGTGATGACAATAGCCCTCCGGACATTCGTCCCCGCGAGCTAAACAAGAGGCTCTCAAGAGCCTGTATCGCTCACCTGGACCATGGCTGACATAGATAAAAGGCATTTCCAATAGGAAAAATAAAAAATAAAATTTAGCAGAATACTTTTTTTTCTAAAATTACAGTATTCTTGTTTGGTTTCCATGGCAACCGAAAGATCCACCATCCATTACAACCCATAACAGAACACCATTCAAAAAAAAATTTGGGCAGGGGTTCCCCTTATAAT
>MJUU01015484.1:14475-44637 GCA_002080025.1 Modiolus philippinarum | reverse complement strand
CCCATATAAATCTCCCTACAAACAAAATATGACGGGTCTAGGTGTAACAGTTACTGAGAAAAGGACTTGAATGTGAAACTATGTCGCAGATTTTCTAAGTTCACTGAACCATGCAATTGAGGTCAAGTCAACACGACAGGTGTCAGACTGCCGTGTACCCATATAGATCTCACTATAGACCAAATATGACAAGTCTAGGTATTATAGTTCCTGAGAAAAGGACTTGAATGTGAAACTATGTCGCAATGTTTATGTGCTTATTGAACCATGAAAACAAGGTCAAGGTCATCCAAAATATATGCTGCAGGAAAGGTCATCACTTGGTGGTGCTGTGGACCAAAGATGATGTTTGTATGTATTACCCTTGAAAAGTTATGAAGGTTTTAGAAAAAAGTTTACGCCGCCGCCGTCGCCGGATTGCTATACCTATGTCTCGCTTTCAGCGACTTTCGTCGCAGGCGAGACAAAAACTAGTTGAAATTCTGCATTCCAATAACATAAGCATGATAAAAAGATAAATCAAAATAAAAATTGCAGAAGAAAAAAAATGACTGGAGTTAATATGCTTGAGACTGTCACTTAAAAGATGCCTATGAAAAAACATATCAAACAATATCCTTCCATGATAGTGGCAGGTTATGCAGACGTTTTCGTCACATAGATCATATCACATGACGTGTCGCATCGCTCGGAAAATTGCCCCTACTCTATCACAAAATCCTGGGGAGAACACTGCCTATATGACATACTTTGTTCTGGTTGTTGTATATCTGATTTACTAATGCACTGATCAGATTTTGTACAATTAAACTAGAAGTGGGAGCAGTCGCAAACGACAGCTAATCCCCTGGCCTGCTGTCAAAAAATAATAACCCTAATATAATCTAAAGATGTATGAATGTCGAAGGTACATCCATTGAACATTAAAATCATTGATGTGTAACGTGTGGTATCTCAGATGGAAAAACTTTAACCAAAGTCAGTCAAGTGTAAAATGTAGGTCAAAGTGACCCAATTATCATCTGAAGCTGCAAGACTCTCGAAGATGCATCCACTGACCACAGATAATTGATGTGACACATAGGGTGTCTCATACATGAACACTAATGCAAACTTTCACCTGAGTCATTGAAGCATAAAATGTAGGTCAGAGTGACCCAATTATCATCCGAGGCAGCATCACTCTGCAAAAAAACATCCACTAACAAAAGATTATTGATGTGCCACATGTAGTTTTTTCAGATATGAACCTTAATGCAAACTTTAACCAGAGTCATTGAAGCATAAAATTTAGGTCAGAGTGACCCAATTATCATCTGAAGCAGCATCACTCTCCAAGACGCATCCACTGACCAAGGTTAATTAATGTGCCACATGTGGTTTCTCAGATATTAACCTTAACACAAACTTTAACCAGAGTCATTGAAGCATAAAATGTAGGTTAGAGTGACCTAATTATCATCTGAAGCAGCATCACTCTCCAAGACGCATCCACTGACCAAAGATGATTGATGTGCCGCATGTAGCTTCTCAGATATGAACCTAAAACACAATATTTAACCTGAGTCATTGAAGCATAAAATGTAGGTCAGAGTGACATAATTACATCTGAAGCAGCATCACTCTCCAAGACGCATCCACTGACCAAAGATGATTGATGTGCCACATGTAGTTTTACAGATATGAACCTTAACACAAACTTTAACCGAAGTCATTGAAGCATAAAATTTAGGTCAGAGTGACCCAATTATCATCCGAAGCAGCATCACTCTCCAAGACATATCCACTGACCAAAGATGATTGATGTACCACATGTAGTTTCTCAGATATGAACCTTAACACAAACCTTAACCGGAGTCATTGAAGCATAAAATGTAGGTCAGAGTGACTAAATTATCATCCTAAGCAGCATTGCTCTCCAAAACACATCCACTGACCAAAGATGATTGATATGCCACATGTAGTTTCTCAGATATGAACCTCAACGCAAACTTTAACCTGAGGTGGGACGAATGGACAAATGGACGGACGGACGGGGGAGATGCTTTATCCCCTCCCCAACTCTGTTGGACGAGTGGATAACAAATTCTTAGGGTTTTCATCTTTGAATATTTATCAAATAATGCCATATTGTGTGGGTTTGTATACAACTTTTTTTATGTGGAAGGAGCTCAGGAGCGTTTCTTGGGAGAGGTTATCTGAAAGTCACATTTGTAACACTAATTTTAACTGGATGGTATTAAAATTTCAGGAGATTAACAATCCCCTCACATACATGTTAAATGGTGAAACAAATTTATTCCAAATCAATAAAACTATTTCAATGTATTATCTGCAGCCTCATCAACATCCAAGATGCAACTACTGACAAATTATAATTTCTCTGCAAGTAAATGTATTTCAGGCATGGATTTAATGCAAACTTAACCAACAGACCCTCATACATTAAATGTAAGTCATGGTGACATTTTTCTGTATCCTCATCACTATCCAAGTCACATCTTCTTACAAAATATCATTTCTCTTTAAGTGCTTATATCTCAAATATCAACCTTAACTCAAACTTTAACCTGAGTCACTTAAGCATAAAATGCGGGTCAGAGTGACCCAATTATCATCTGAAGCAGCATAAATCTCCCAGACACATGAACTGATAAAAGATAAATGATGTACCACATGTTGTTTCCCAAATATGAGCCTTAACTCAAACTTTAACCTGAGTCATTGAAGTATAAAATGTAGGTCAGAGTGAATCATCATCTGAAGCAGCATCAATCTCCAAGATGCATGCATTGACCAAAGATGACTGATGTTCCACATGTATTTTCTCAGATATGAACCTTTTCCCAAACTTAAACCGGAGTCATTGGAAGCATAAAATGTAGGTCAGAGTGACCCAATTAACATCCGAATCAGCATCACTCTCTAAGACCCATCCAATGAACGAAAATGATTGATGTGCCACAAGTAGTTTCTCTGATATAAACCTAAAGGCAAACTTTAACCCGAGTCATTAAAGCATAAAATGTACGGTAGGTCTTAGTGACCCAATTATCATTTGAAGTAGCATCACTCTCCGAGACGCATCCACTGACCAAAGACAATTGATGTGCCACATGTAGTTTCTCAGATATGAAACTTAATGTCAACTTCAACCTTGGCCGGGATGAATTGACGGATTGACAGAGGGACGGAAGAGATGCTATATCCCCTCCTCAACTCTGTTTGTCAATAGTAAATATTCATTTTGAATATATATATGTATTAGAATGAAGATAGCCCTGTTATATTTCAGGGTTTTACTGCAGTAAAGCTAATATTTAAGTATCTCAAATATCTGTTTTCAAGCCCATATATTCGTGACGTTTTCTCCTAGATGTTAAAATATGATATGGTTATCTCCTAAATAATATCAACAAGTAAACAGTAAATTTCTGAATTTTTTAGATTACAACTAAGACTTCAGGTATTTATAATAATTTGACATGAATGAAATACTTTTGGACTAAACATTGGAAAAGCAAAGATGAGGGGGAGGGGGGTCTCATCCTAGAATCCTGCTTATTTTTTTCTAAATCCTAAACTCCCGATGTTAAAGAGAAATTAAAAATTGATAAAATCCTGATTTCCGGTGCGTTTACTTATGGAAATCCTGGGCTTCAATAATAGAAATCCAGATTTACAGAACTTAAAAACTTCCGATTCCAGTATCATGAAAAAGGTCTAGCCCCCTCTCAAAGAACTATAAGTTACAATCTACAAATAGGAAAAAAATCAACATCATAAAATGATTTACATCAAGTTTACATAATGTCACAAAAAGACTTTTGCCCTGAAATGTCTATCGAGCAGAGTAACATTAAGGTAACAATTTACAAAAAAAAACCAAGAGTTTGATACATGTCCAATTAGAATAAAAATAATTAAGGTTAGAGGTGAATATATTTATATTTCACCTAACTTGATCACTTTATTCCTATATCTATAGATGGAAATACCCATGGTAAACTGGCAATTGAACTGACAAGGAATTATTTCTAAAATATGCTACACTTCAAAAGTAATATAACCACCACTACCCCAAGTGAGATACCTTGAATGTTTCCAAAAAAAAAAAAAGAACTGATATTTTGCTGAAATCCAATGCATGTTTTTTTTAAATACAATTCACTCTTTTGTCACATATAATAACGATAAGTGGTGTGAACCAGAATAAAATGTAAATTTCATGACAGAAATGTGAAAAGTCTTTTTAAATATTAATTTCTACATAAATATGCCTCCGAGTCTAAATTATATTTAATTAAAGATCCCAAGTTCTCTATTGTACCTTGGTAAGTCAAAGTATAAATTATTAAAGTAAATTGTATGATTTGTCTGCAGATTAACAACACAAATATATATGCCAAAGGTAATATATATATATACCCACAGTTCTATTGAGTACGAGATATTTCATAATATTATTTGTAGCAGAGATTACAAACATTTATACCAAATCGTAAAAGCTTATTCACTTAAATCAGTTTTAAAAACAAGACATCTTGTTTAAAAGGTTAACTTATAAATCTGTGTTTGGGTTGGGAAATTGACTGTTAAAACTGTCTACAGAGTGAATAATGAATATTTTCTTAAAGACATTTACAAGTATCAGGTGAAATGTTTATAAAGTATACTGTTTATAGGAAACCAATCTAAACATAAAAATTTTCACAGAGAATATTTTGAAGGGAGTACTGTGTCAGAAATTTAAAAAAAACACTGACCTTTTGTTTTGAAGAGCTTTGCTTAGACAACAACATGAGCAAAGAATTTTGAAAATCTATGTAAGAATTTTTGAGATAAAAGACATCAAAATTTTGGTGGGAAACAGTTCTTTCTCGAGTTTTCCTTCTATTTCCATTAGCTGTTTATATGCCTTAAAAATATATAAAAATATAATTGGAAATTGATCAAATTTTATACATTTTACAAAAGGATATGAAGTAAATGAACATGAGACCATAACACATATGCTGCAATTAATTTTAATGAGCTGTATGGCCATATTGGGAAATTAATTCCTTAGTTAAACCTTAGAATTTAGAATTTACATAAATTTAGATAATAGTTATAAAGAAAGTGTACACATGAGATATAATATCATGTACAAGTACACCATATCTAAGAAAAATAAAGAGCAAACATCTCAAACATGGGGAATTGTTTTACCAATTCCACACTGCATTGAAAGACAAACTCCTGTATTAAATATTTTACGAAATATTTCACACTGTCTATTTTGGCCATTTTAAAGTGACTTATGACCAAGATATTATGTTAGATGTGCAAAAAAAATTAACTCTGTTTAAATGGATAAAACCAGAGGATCATACTGAATGCCTCTGAGATCTGATGCCCATACTCCCTAATGAATAATTACTGGTAGATTCTGACATAAAAGGCATGTATAACAGAACATCAAAATAAAAAATTGTCATTGTAGTATAACAAAGTTTCAACTCATAGCCTTCAAAATATTGTTAGTAATTACAATCAAATTTTCCAACCTGATATCATTTGTGATATAATGACAAAAAGCTGGTGCAGCAGTGAAGGTGGCAGGTATCCACTATTCTGTGGCAAAGACAAGGACAATCTAACTACGGGTAAATAATAGAGCTAAAGAATATGTGATATGTACTCTTTACTGAATTGTCCTTGCGACAAGGGCAAACATTACAACCATAAAAAAATGTTGCTTCCCAAAGAGAAAATAACTACTGCTTTGATCATCGATATAACTGCTGCTTCCTACCAAGAGAGCAGCTTTGCAATATTTCAGGTAATGTACAAGATTGTGAATAAGGTCCCTGTTGTGAAAATCAATAAGGACCATATTCAAAAAGCAACCATTTAATTCTATACATCAGTTGCTAAAAGATATATTAACAACTTAATATTAATTGTTTCCATAGCAACTATGGGCTTCTATATTAATGCAAATTTTAGGATTAAGGTCCCAGAAATAGACCCATTTTAGAAAACAATGACATCAACATAAATAAGATACATTTAGTACTGTGAAATGGTGGGCTAAACATAAGGTATACCTCATCTTTAAAATGTTATCAGCAAGCTGAGCAGCGAGCAAAATCATTCCAGACCCCCAATTATTGTTATCGTGACCAAACTTCAGACTAAATATTAAGTCATTCTTTCAAGCATAGATTTATAATACATAGATGAACAATGCATGGTACTTCAAAGGTTCTATGTGTGTTGCCTAAATTATCTCAAGTATTTTCTAATTAATCCTAATTTGGAAGTACTACAATGTGGTCACTGCAGTTTTAGCGATTAGAGATTGAGTTAGTGAAATCAGGGGCACTACTGGCTTGAGTGAATTTTTCAAATGTCCGACAATTTTGGCATATTCAGGTGCTACAATAAGGAGTCTGAGGGATGACAACTTTATAACTTATATTGCCTTGAAATTAACAGCATGTGAATTGCATGAAAAAATAGATATATAAAAAAAATACATATATCATATACCCGTATATACTCGATTATAAGTCGGAAATTTGGGAGCTAAAATTCATTTCCAGAGAAGGGATCCGACTTATAAGAGTAACCAAGAGTCCAGAACGTAAAATGTCCGGTAGACACATTCAATGATGACCAAATACAGTTTGCCGGTATTCAACAATCATCTGGTTCTATTGACACATTATTTATTACTTTTAATAAAAGAAATAAGCATTTTTTAGTTGTTTTCTTACTAAATTCACGATGTTTTCATTTCAGCATCATGGAGGTACTTTATGTGTATTTACGTTTCACTATTTGTGTACTAAGTTGATTTCACTAATTACCGAAAACCGACAATAACTAACACCTTTCTCCTAGGAATGTCATATCATATCTTATGTGACATTTCCAATACTGTTTATTATTTTTTCAACTTTAATTCCATATAAAAGAAATAATTTATATTTTAATAGTAATTTTAGACCGGCTGTAAAAATTTTTAATATTGGAAACACGTACTTTTGATCTCATTTCGTTTATCATATCTTTGGGTATTTGGTCGTACAATATAAGTAAACAAACTTCAGTTATTCCCCCTTGATACGATGTCTTGGCTAGAAACGTGAATAAGCTGCTTTTAGCACATGTAAAATACTTCACACGCAGCATTTATCTCATGTAGAAGACATTCTTTTATTCCAATGTACGCCATTTTATAAATTATAGCAATTTCATGTTGAAGTTTTGGTACACAACTTGACAACAATCTCCGACCGACTTATAATCGTGATCAACGCTAAATACAAAGTTTTTATTCACGAAAAGACCTTCCGACTTATAATCGAACCAACTTATAATCGAAAATATACGGGTAAATAAGACCGGAATAATTTGCTGTCATGAACAAATATCGCATGCCCGAGCGGAAAACAGTAGTGCTGGAAAAACATAAACTTTGATACAAATGTTTGATATTTACTATAATTTTCACTTTTAACAGAATAACGAATTATAGATTATTTGCGATCAAAAACAAAACATTAAAATTGTGCTTCGTTTCAATTTGTGTCCGTTTGCATTATGGTTAGGTCTAATTAAGCAATAACAGTACATTATTTGAATACCCGAGGGCGTCAATCGTAGATTTGATGGTCAAAATGCAGTTTACAGCCGATGCGTAGCGGAGCCTGTAAATGGATATTTTGACCGTCAAATCAAGATTGACGACCTTGGGTATTCAAATAATATACCGTTATTGCAATTCTAATGCAATGAACCAATTCTATGTTCTATTTTTGATTTGTGTTTTTGTAACTGTATTAGGAACCAGACTAAACAGAGAACCTACTTTGTTCCAGTTGTGTAGATGGTGGAATTGGCGGTCAGTTTTGACCAATCAAAACCTACGTTATATAAATGTTGCATTAGAATAAATAATTATTGATGAGAAGTTGACTTTTGAAAAATAAAAAAAAAACTTTTTAGGGTAGAAAAAATAAATCGGTTATAAAAACAACAAAGAAATAAAATACCGACAAGCACTGAAAATGAAAACTTTTTGCATTACCTTATGAGCAAATGTATAAATTAGATTAATGAGATATCATAACCCAAATTCATTATTCATAAATAATCAAAGACATAATTATAATGGGTGGTTTTATATATCTGTGATTTTTTTGTACAATTTAGTATTTTATGAAACAGTTTACTACACAACAGATGAATTCACTGCAAATATCATAATTTATTGACAAAGTTTGATTCCTTATAACCGAATTCAACCCGCTTCGACCCCTATGGCGCGCATATCATCATGTGCTATAATTTAAGGGCTATGTGAATATAATCAGCTCATTTTCCAGTCGAAACCGGAAAGCACTTTATTCTTAGTTTAAACGTGGATACCTGAAACATTAGTTTAAAAAATTTAAACCACTTAATGTGTTGTCATTTCTGCAATTGTTGGCCGATTTTTATGATTTTTCCACTCTTTTAATCAGGATTTCAGCGAGAATCTTTCCAAATAGCCAAACGCAGTTAATGTGTATACCTGAAAGGTGAATTGCAAGCCGATCACCAATCGAGAAGTGTTGTCTGATGAGGAAATCTAATCATGTGTTGAATCTTGTCGGCAACACACATAGGGTACAAAGACGACAAAAACAGTAGGTGATACCTTTCATCTAATAAAGGAAGACCGTAGGTGGCGAGAGGCGTTGTTTATCTATGTATTATAAATCTATGTTTCAAGTATGTGTTATCATGTTAAAATCTTTGCAATCTTACAAAGTTTGGACCCTACACCTACAAAAAACCTGGGACAAAGAAAAAAGGGTCCAGGGACAACCCCACCTGAATTTATTAGAAAAATGTGAGCAAAGCTCACTAAAATATATATCACCACTTCCCCATTTGATTCCAGAAATTAAAAAATCCAGAAAAAAATTATAAATCAAATCATATCAAATTGTTAAATAAATGGTGCACAATGGCAATATGCACTTAACATTGTGTGAAATTTCAGATAATTTCACCAAGTGGTCTAGGAGCAGTTGTCCCAACAAAGTGTGTATCCTTATTAGGCGGATGGACAGATGGACGGACGAGCGAATGGACAGAAGAATGGACGGACGAATGGCAGGACACCATGATCACAATATACCGCCTGCTAAAGTGGAGGTATAAAAATGATCAAAAATGCCTTGAATATATGTGGTGTTCTATTACAAATCAAACTTATCAAATTTGCAATGAATTTATTCACAATCCAAGTTCCATTTAATGTTCTACTTTTACTTAATCTATTTCTACTACTCTGTTTATACACCCATTTTTGTAAAATCTTATAAGCTATAAATCTGTTTTTTTAATTATTAAAGTACCCTTATAAAATGAAAACTTCATATCCAATTTACAAAAGTAAATGTATAGCAAATGAAAAAATTTACAAGGTAATAATATGAACTTCTCATTTATTTAAAATATTTTTAATTCATTCATTTATAAATTCATACCAGAAGATGAAAATCTAATTCAAATAGTTATATGAAAATTTGTAAGCATTGTAAGGTCACACTTCTTACAACTGCATACAAACTGCGTGATAGACCAAGGGCTTAAAACGTCAATCAACCTGTCTAAGAAGAATAATAACTAGGCCTTCTGATTATAAGTAATTGTGTATATTTGTATACATATTAGTACAATTTGCACAATCATAAATAAGACACCTTGTCAATAAGGTTATTAGTGAGCTTTAAATATTTTAACACATTTCAGTACACGTTCAAACAATTAGTGTCAATTAAAATACACAATATTATCTATATTTGTACAAGTCTGATATTTATGTACTGAATGTGGTTTGTTTCCATTGATTTATTCACTTTTTAACCTTTTTTGGGGCCATTTAGGGCTTGCTATATGGTGTGAGGTTCCTCACTGTGTTGAAGACCGTACTGTGACCCCAAGATGCTTTGTTTTGGGTCGTTTTAACTGGATATGGGATGTTGTCTCCTTGACATTTACCCCATTTCCTTTCTTTTTCATATGAAATATCAAATTAATGTTTTCTTAGCCCAAAATAATAAAGCAAAATTCATCTATCTACAAAACATACTATGATTACAAGAAAGGTAAGTTTTACTCTATGAACGGGACAACTGAGTAGTAGAAGGTTAGTAACAGTATTTACTCTATGAACAGTACAACTATGCAGTAAAAGAACATTACAGAATTTTCTCTGTGAACAGGACAACTATGCAGTAAAAGAAGATAGCAGTATTTTCTCCATTAGCAGGACAACTATGAAGCAAAAGAACATAACAGTATTTTCTCCATGAACAGGACAACTGTGAAGCAAAAGAACATAACAGTATTTTCTCCATGAACAGGACAACTATGAAGTAAAAGAACATCATTGTATTTTCTCCATGAACAGGACAACTATGAAGTAAAAGAACATCACAGTATTTTCTCCATTAACTGGAGAACTATGAAGTAAAGAACATCACAGTATTTCTTCTATGAACAGAACAACTGTGCAGTAAAAGAACCTTACAGGATAACTATGAAGTGAGTGAAAGAACATAACAGTATTTTCTCTGTGAACAGGACAACTATGCAGTAAAAGAACATGACCGTATTTTCTCCATGAACAGGACAACTATGAAGTAAAGAACATCACAGTATTTCTTCTATCCTTACAGTATTTTCTCTCTATGAACAGGACAAATATGAAGTAAAAGAAAATTACCATGTTTTCTCTATGAACAGGGCAACAATGTAGTAAAAGAACACTATTTCTTCAAAGACCAAGACAACTATGATGTAAAAGAACATAACACTATTTCCTTAAAGAACAGGACAGCTATGGAGTGAAAGAACATAACACTATTTCCTTAAAGAACAGGACAGCTATGGAGTGAAAGAACATAACACTATCCCATGAGGAACAGGACAGCTATGGAGTGAAAGAACATAACACTATTTCCTCAAAGAACAATACAAATATAATGTAAAAGAATATTACACTTTTTCTTCAAAGAACAGGATAACTATAATGTAATGAACATAACACTATTGCCGTTTCTGTTTCCTTTTTGCCATATCTTTGGACTTCAATTTTTGTGGTCATCACTTCCCTTGTTCCTTCGGTACTCTACTGCCATTGTTTCAGTTTTCCTTATGAACAGAACAACAATGAAGTAAAAAAAACATTACAGTATTTTTTCTATGAACAGGACAACTTTGATGAAAAAGAACATAACAGTATTTCCTCTACGTAAATTACAAACTAGAGGCTCTCAAGAGCCTGTATAGCTCACCTGGTCCATGACTGGCATAAACTGCAGCCCAAATTAACCCAATGTTAAGGTGTCTCATTTTCCACAAGTTTCAAAGGAGAAAATCTTTGAACATGTTTTCCCAAAGGGTCCAATGTTGAACAACGGTCCCCGCTGGTGGCCATCTTGGATGAGGTGCAGACTTGTCAGACACAATTTTTTAAGAAGACCATTTAAGGCCTATTGTGACCAAGTTGTGATTCCAACTGACAAAGTAGTTTCAGAGAAGAATGTCTTTGAATGTGTTTTTCCCGTAGGGTCCAATGTTAAATTATGCCCCCCCGCTGGCGGCCATCTTGGAATACATGTGGACTTACAAGAAACATTCTTCGATATGTACCGAGAATGGACAGTTGTCACCCAGTATAATTCCAATTGGGCAAGTAAATTCAGCAGTTTCCATGGTAATTTAAAGCCATACTATCCATTACAACTCATTTCAGACCATCATTCAAAAAAGAATTTGGGCAAGGGTTCCCCTTATAATTCAGATAATACATATTGCTGAAATCAAAACATTCAAAGTCCCCTTTCCATAAAAAAATTTTGGCAGGGGTTCGTTCCCCTTTATAATGTAGTTTAAACATATTTCTTATATTGTGAAGAAACACATAGCTACATCAATATCTATTTGGAAACCAAATTTCATTGAAATTGGACAATGTTGAATTTTCCCGCCTTTTTTGGCAGCCATTTTGAAAATGGCGTTCAACAAACAATTTTCAACATCAGTTTTTGAAGTCGCAACATCAATATCTATTTGGAAACCAAATTTCATTGAAACTGGACAATGTTGAATTTTCCCGCCTTTTAGTGCCGCCATTTTGAAAATGGCATTCAACGAACAATTTTTAACATCAGTTTTGAAGTCGCAACATCAATACCTATTTGGAAACCAAATTTCATTAAAATCGGACAACGTTGAATTTTCACACCTTTCATGGCAGCCATTTTTAAAATGGCGGTCAACAAAAAATTTTCAACACTGGTTTTGAAGTCGCAACATCAATATCTATTTGGAAATCAAATTTCATTGAAATCGAACAATGCTGAATTTTCCCGCCTTTTTTTGGTGGCCATTTTGAAAATGGCCGTCATCTAACAATTTTCAACACCACTTTTGAAGTCACCAAAGCATGGCAAACATTTTATCAATTTACACTTAACCTTCATCATCTATAGTTTTGGAAATAAAAGACGAAAAATCTGAAAATTATGAAAACTCTGTGAAAAAAGGGCAATAACTCCTACAAGGGTTTTGGATTTTCTCCAAAATTTCAGGGTGGGTAGATCTTGATATGCTGAACATTTTTGCAGTTTGAAGTTGACCTCTATCTGCTATAGTTTCTTTGAAAAAAAATAAAAACATTACAATTTTGAAAAATTTCCGGAAAAAGGGCAATAACTTCAAAACTGGTCATCAGATTTTCTTCAAAATTGCAAGGTGGGTAGATCTTACCATGCTGATCACTTTTATCCTTGTCAGATTTTTGATATCTGTAACGGTTTTCGAGTAATTTGCCAAAAACAGCAATTCACCCCTATGTGCTATTTCTAGTAACAGCAGCCATGTTGTATGGTCCTCGGACTAATCGAACAAAATTTTGAATCTAGACACCCTGGTAATGATTCAGACCAAGTTTGATTAAAATTGGCCTAGTGGTTTCAGAGGAGAAGATTTTTGAAAAAGTTTACGACGGACGGACGACGGACACCGACGGACGCCAAGTGATGGCAATTAGCTCACATGGCCTTTTAGGCCAGGTGAGCTAAAAAGGAACAAAAACATAAATTAGTATTTTCTTGTTGAACCCATACATTTATTTTTGATGCAACAATGAGCTTATCATGATCATTCTGTCTCTAATTTGACAGTCTGCTTGTAATATGATTCACAAACTGACCTATGCATCATATCATTTTACTTAAGAGTATATTAATGCACCTCTTTCACAACACAGATAAATTGTATCTCAATTAACAAAATAGTCCAACTATCTCCATTTAAGTGATATCTTATTATACACACTATTCAACACCAGCAGTTTTCAGCCGAATTCATAAAACCGATTATCTATTGAAAACACATTCTGCAATCCAAAATCATAGAAGTTCAAAAAATAATTTCAAGCTCAACTGTTTCAAAAAAAGAAATACAGAGTCTACAAAGTCAGAGTCTCAAACAAAAGCAAAAACCCCATTACATAATTCTTACAATTTGTGCATTTTCATGAATCAGTCACTTAACAAGGCAATCGTAATCATCCCAATTCATTATATGTATCTAATTATCCACTTACCCTGCTGTACATGACTTATTATAGTCAGAACAAAAGATTCCTGGCCATAGTAAAGGCTATATCCTGAGTATTATATAGAATCAACGTTTCAACATCACAAATATTAAACACAACTTCTCCAATATTCCATTAACTGATCAATGCCACTAACATATATGTATATAAAATTTAATTTACTCCAATTATTTCATTAAATCCTTGAAACTATATATTTGATTTGATCTTTATCCATGCATTGATTCAATTTGTTGAAACTTTTGAATATCGTTATATATTAAATCCACAAGCAATATCCCTGAAGAAGTACTTTAGCCTTTGCTTACGATAGATCCAAAATCAAACATGCATCCATTCAACACTTTATATGCAGAGTTTAACTAATTCTCTGCAAACACTTTCAATAGAAGACATACCTTCCAATAAAATTTACATTCATTTGTTAAAAAATTAATTTTATCTCATCTACGTTGATAAAAATCGAAAGAAAAACCAGGCACTATTTACATAAACTCGAAATCGTCTAAATCATACTTTTGGAATGACATACCAATTGGACAGGGAAAATCTTCTGATTATATATATGTAAAACATACAAGCAATCCGTGATTTTAAATCTTGTTGGTTTTAAGAGAACAATATCGAACATTTGAAGTTTCACAGGTGAATAATTTGTTGGGTTACAAATTTAAACGTAAATCTTTTCATTAGTTTGTCAATGGTAAATATCAATATATACAAAAGACCTTGATACGGAATATCTTAAATATTCCATACATTTACAAAAGTACCTAAACATTACCCCATGCTCTGTATATATAGATATAATTTGTTCACTTTAGAGTATGATTAAATCTAAATTTTTATCTTGCTTTCAAAAGATTTTGGCCATTCTTTTGATTTGGATTAGCGATAACTGTCCACCGATTTGATAAATAGATAAATCTTTATTTTAGAAGGTTATAATTATTTTGAAACAAGAATGATCAAGCACTGCATATTTGGTTTGCCCTGTGAATAAGTACACATTCATTCTTAAAACCCCAAAAAACAAGCACAAAACTCTTTGAAAGTAATGAAGGGCAGAGGGATAAAAATTTTCTGTTTTTTTCCAATTTCAGTTCAATTTTAATGAAAAAATGTCAAACATTTAATAGAAATTTAAATTAAAAGAGGGTAGACAAATTGGTAGGGGTAGGTGATAACTACTGTAATTAAAGAGAATTCAAAACATCACTAAAAATAGATTGAGAATGCCAATGTTTGGTAGAAAGGAACCTCAGTTACCATCTCTAAGTAAGCAACTGTTTCCAACCTTAAAACTGATTTCGAACCTTGAATATGATGGAACAATTGATATTCAAACACAGTGTACAGAAAAATAAATCTCATGTAAAACCAGAACAACTGAAATCGAATCTAATTTCCCACTTTGGATAAAATAGAACAACATTATTTTCAACATGGATTTAACAGGGCAGTACTGATTTCCAACCCTGCATATGAGAAAACAACAACTGATTTCTCAGAACAAGTTCTGATTTCCCAATATGGATGTGATAGAACAAATCCTTACTATACTATGTGCAGGAGCTCTGCAATAATGACTTATGAGTATACTTATAACTAGAAAATGTGTCTATAAGACATGGATGCCCCGCCAATAAATTTATTGCAACAGATAACCTAAGTCAATTAGGCATGAAATTAATCCCCTGTCAGTGAACTGTGATGGAATATTGTGTGTATAGTCCTAAACAGAAAAATTCAATAAAGTCATTCAAGCATAAATGTAGGTCAAAGTCACCAAACTGCTAAAGAACTGGTTAGTTTTCATCAAGATAATTAATTTCATACAACAATTAATAGTTATATATTGTGTAGTTGTATAGAAACCGATTTATAACACATAATTTAAAACAAGTCACTCGTCAAGCATAAAATACAGGTCAAAGTCACTTAATTGTCAATGATTTGGGTAGTACAAAATGTATTGATCAAGATGATTTATTTGATGAAATAACATTGTCTTCTAATGTGAAGTTGATAAGAAACTGACTTTAACTCATAATTTAACTGAAGTCATTCAAGCATAAAATGCAGGTCATTGGCCATTTGTTGGTGAAACAGGTAGTTCTTCTTTAGATGAATGTTACAGTGAAATATGATAAGTAAGTAAGTAAGTAAGTAAGTAAGTAAGTAATATTTATTTAAAGTCGGATATAATATGTACAATATAACAATAAAACATGAGCCCGAATGGTCTCTTTCACCGACATAAAAACATAACAAAACACATACAAAACATAAAACATAGCACATGCACAACAGTTACAATTAAGCAAAACAAAGCACATGAAAAGCAACACTGGCACTAGCAGATATGATAAGCAATAAAACACATGTAGCATAAGCAATTAAAAAGCAATTAAAAACATACATGAAACTAGACTAAAAGCGGATAAGACATAAAATCTAGAAGAAACAAATTTACTATGCTAGGGTAAAGTAAAAACTTCAATTGATGCTACAATTGATAGTAGTTTAGAGACAGACTTAAACCCAAAACATAACCAAAGTCACTGAGGCATAAAATGTAGGTCAAAGCCATCTAATTGTCAATGATTTGGTTAGTACTCATCAAGAAATTAATTTGATGAAACATCATTGTCTTATAAAGTGTAGTTGTTAAGAAAAGGACTTTAACGCAAAACTTAACCAAAGTCACTGAAGTGTAAAATGTAGGTCAAAGCCACCTAATTGTCAGTGATTTGGGTAGTACTCATCAAGGCAATCAATTTGATGAAACATCATTGTCTTATAATGCGTAGTTGTTGTGAAAAGGACTTTAATGCAAAACTTAACCAAAGTCACTGAAGCATAAAACATAGGTCAAAGCCATCTAATTGTCAATGATTTGGGTAGTGCTCATCAAGGCAATTAATTTGATGAAACATTATTGTCTTATAATGTGTAGTTGTTGAGAAATGGACTTTAACACAAAACTTAACCAAAGTCACTCAACCATGAAATGTAGGTCAAAGTGTCAAACTGCCTAGTGAACTATGTAGTACTATCGAAGGTCTACCCACTGGTCTACTATCATTGTTCTATGCCTTACAGTTTCTGAGAAATGGACCTAAACACAAATCTTATCAGATGTAGGAATAGACGGAAGGACGGCGTAGGTAACACTATATGCCCCTTCCACATTCGTGGGCGGGGCACAGAAAACAAACAGCATGATGTCCTTAAACAAATAGCAATACATCAAGCTGAATGCAATCAAAGGTTAAAGATAAGCAACACAGAAATAATGCAACTAAAGACAACAAACATGACAGACAAAAACCAGAGGCTCCCAGGAGCCTGTATCGCTCACCTGGCTTTCAGTTGCCACAATCAAGCTAACATTGTAAGTTATACAGTTGATCTTCAGTGTCTCAAACTTTGGTAGCTCGTCAAAAATCACACATCTTGAACTGTATTTAAAGTCTGATAATGTTTTCCTATATTTCTTTGTTGGGCTTTTTTGACAAAAAACATTCTTGCTAAGGACCACCTTCAACACCAGTTTTGAAGTCTAGACATCATTTTGTAAATGCGATCAATGAACAATTTTCAACATCGGTTTTGAAGTCGCAACATCAATATCTTTTTGGAAACCAAATTTCATTGAAATCGGACAATGTTGAAGTTTCCCACCTTTTTTGGCGGCCATTTTGAAAATGGCAGTCAGCAAACAATTTTCAAGATCAGTTTTGAAGTTGTGACATCAATACCTATTTGGAATCCAAATTTCATTGAAATCTGACAATGTTGAATATTCCCGCCTTTTATGGTGGCAATTTTGAAAATGGCCGTCAATGAACAATTTTCAACACCGGTTTTGAAGTTGCATCATCGATATCTATTTGGAAACCAAATTTCATTGAAATCGGACAATGTTGAATTTTCCCCCCTTTTTTGTTAGCCATTTGAAAATGGCTGTCAACAAACAATTTTCAACAACGGTTTTGAAGTAGTAACATCAATTCCCACTTGGATATCAAATTTCATTGAAATCGGACAATGTTGAATTTTCCCACCTTTTTTGGCAGCCATTTGAAAATGAATGATAATGTGTTGGTAAGGTGAGCTGCAAAGGTAGAATATATGATTCCTAATGCCAACAGTGATGAAAATCACCTTTTTAAACCTGTTAACATCGGAAAATCCAGCAAGGTCTTCGGCTGGAATTGAACCCCTGCTTGTTGTCATCTATTGCAACACCGCCTGCACTATGTCCAGCGCCCTAGACCACTCGGCCACCTAGGCTATATAAAAATATAGCTTTCGGTAACCGGGTCATTCCTCCTCGTAGGAAATCTAGAGTTATAACATAGTAATGATGAACATTAGATGGGTAGGAAATAGATAGAAGAAGGATAAGGTTGCAACAGATGAGATACATTAGGTATATAGATAATAGTGTTGCACACAGCTCTATATACACTATTATCTATATACCATTTGAAAATGGCTGTCAATAAACAATTTTCAACAACGGTTTTGAAGTAGTGACATCAATTCCCACTTGGATACCAAATTTCATTGAAATCAGACAATGTTGAATTTTCCCGCATTTTTTGCAGCCATTTTGAAAATGGCGGTCAACGAATAATTTTTAACACCAGTTTTGAAGTTGCGACATCAATACCTTAATTGAAACCAAATTTCATTGAAATCGGACAATGTTGAATTTTCCCGCCTTTTTTGGCAGCCATTTTGAAAATGGCGGTTAACGAACACTTTTCAACACCGGTTTTGTAGTCCATATATCAATATCTATTTGGAAACCAAATTTCATTGAAATCGGACAATGTTGAATTTTCCCACCTTTTTTGGCGGCCATTTTGAAAATGGCAGTCAACGAACACTTTTCAACCCCAGTTTTGTAGTCGCTACATCAATATCTATTTGGAAACCAAATTTCATTGAAATCTGACTATGTTGAATTTTCCCGCCTTTTTTG
The DNA here is from genome assembly GCA_002080025.1 of Modiolus philippinarum. NCBI lineage: Eukaryota > Metazoa > Mollusca > Bivalvia > Mytilida > Modiolidae > Modiolus > Modiolus philippinarum. The sequence continues at coordinate 25,966 of MJUU01015484.1, read as the reverse complement.
GTGGCCATTTTGAAAATGGCGGTCAACAAAAAATTTTAACACCAGTTTTGAAATTCACACAGCATGGCTAATATTTTATCAAATTACACTTAACCTTCATCTTCTATAGTTTTGGAAATAAAAGACGAAAAATATGAAAATTTTGAAAATTCCATGAAAAAGGGCAGTAACTCCTACAAGGGTTTTTGGATTTTCTTCAAAATTTGAAGGTTTGTAGATCTTGATATGCTGAACCTTTTTGCAATATACACTTGACCTCTATCTGTTACACTTTTTGAAATAAAAAAATAAAAAATGAACAAATTTTGAAAATTTTACGGAAAAAGGGCAATAACTCCAAGACGGGTTTTCGGATTTTCTTCAAAATTGCAGGGCAGGTAGATCTTGCTATGCTAATCACTTTTACCTTGAGGGGCATTTTTACTATTCAAAATAAAATGTAATCCTTTTTTCTTTTTATGTAAAATGACTATTTTATGTTTCATTGTCATTTAATGAAAAATGACAAGTTATGTTTTATTAATGTATTATGCTTGTTTGTTTTTTCATCATGTAAGTTTTTTGATATCTGTAACGCTTTAGAGTTATTGGCCAAAAACTGCAATTCACCCCTATGTTCTATTTTTAGCAACGGCGGCCATGTTGTTTGACCTACCGCCTAATCAAACACAATTTTGAGAAGCCATAATCTGGTGATGATTCAGGCAAAGTTTGGTAACATTTGGCCCAGTGGTTTCAGAGGAGAAGATTTATGAAATTGTTGACAGACAGACAGACAGACAGAAGACAGACGACCGATGCATAGTGATGGCAAAAGCTCACATGGCCTTTTAGGCCAGGTGAGCTAAAAAATGATATTTCACAAATGTTATTAAAACTAGAGGTATTGTGGCCCACTGGGCCATAAAAAAAATACTACTGCTTAACCATGGCCAAAAGGAAGTGCAAGCAATTGTTAGCTGTAGTTAAAGCATTAAAGAAGCACAACAGACTTGAAAATGGCTTACACATTGTTACAAAACTCATCATTATAAAGCTAGAGACCAAATTTGGAACCATTCATGCTTATATATGCAAAGTATCCTGTGACGAAAATATCTCACTATAGTTTGTTGTAGTTAAACATCAAAGAATCGGCAAACAGGAAGTGCAAGCAGGGCAGACCTGAAAATAGCTTACATGTTACAACTCATCATTGTTAAGGTCCAGACCAAATTTGGAATCATTCCAACTTATACAAACCAAGTAACTTTTGACAAAAATTTCTCATTCATAGATTGTTGTAGGTGAACATAAAAAAATTGGCAAACAGGAGGTTCAAGCACCTCAAACCTAAAAATGGTTTTCACATTACAACTCATCATAATCAAGCTTCAAACCAAATTTGAAATCATTCCCTTGTATACAAGTTAAAAAAACTGACGAAAAATGTGTGATGGACAGACAGACACCCCCAACACTATATACCTATCGCTTTTCCAAAGCGGGGGTATAAAAATAAAGTACTAGCAAAGGAATCACCACAAAAACTTGGAGTATATGACCTACTTTTAATCAAACTCTTATCTGTAAGGACACAAGTATAATAGGTATAATTTCATGACAAGTTTTTTTTCTCATAAATTTCATGCAATATTTAACCTTTAAACATAATTATAAAATTTTAATGCTTAGCACTACGCTTAGCACTACCAACAACTTCTATTCTAAGATCTTCAACACATGTAAAAATACAAATTGAAAGGTCAAGAAAGGCTTTAAATTGATAAGCGTTTGATATTTTTACTTATACACACTTCAAATTCAACTGTCCAAAATGACAATTATCTCACCGAAATATCAAAGAAAACTGTACATGGATATATCTGATAACAATCAATTCTATAAGTTAAATCCCTTCAAAGCCTTTACTAGTGAAGTTAAGTAAAATTGGCTTACATGCTTACAAAACAAAATTGTCCAATTAGATTTAATTATCTGTTCAGTTTGATTTTATTTTATAAATGAAATTTTCACGAGGCATAAAACTTCCATTTAAATTTATATTTGATTTATTCCAATTATAATCAAATTTTCTTGTCAACACTACATTAATATGATGTTTTATGCATTGTTTTTGAGTGAAAAATAAGAATATCCCCCTCATACTGAAAATTAGCTGAGTTCCCAATCTCATTAGGAACCTAATCAAAGTTATGATTATTTCAATTTCAGTGATTCTTTCGAGTTGACAGATAGATTAAGTATTTGGTCACAAAAGTAGATAGCTAGAACAGTTACACCCTTTTGAATCATCATCAAATATTTTTCACAGAGAATCATTTAAACAAGTCACTTTTTTTCTTTCAATAGTTGGCTTTAAATTTTTCAGTTGAAGTAATTTTGCTCATCAAACTATCTGGTTTCCACTTCATGCATGTTGTGCAAATATTTTTTCTTCGTAAATACATGGATCTTTTTCAGTAAGTTTATATGAAAATGCATTCCAATTTTTACTTTTCTGACAGTTTACTACTTGGTTATAAACAGTCAAGCATGTATTCTGTATTTGGAATACTGTGGCAGTATAATAGCTTCTTACATTCAGTCTTTTCTTGAGTGGAGCCAAAGAATTTCTTACATGATTGAAAGATTTCCGGAATCTTTTATTTTGATTGAACATTGTAGCTTTTTCTTCTGTAAAATATGATTTTTTAATGTTCCGAAACCTTAAATGCAGAGGCAAAGTCCTTGCCCATTTTTACATACTTTCCATTGTTACATCAGGCCATTTGAATGACTTGTAATGGATACTGTATATATAATTCATAGAAATAAACAGTTTTGATATGTTTTACTGAGTGCATGTTAGCTCATCCTAACTCAGCCGTCTTTACTCAGAAATTGCTATCTACGGAAGAAAAACAGTTCTTTGATCAGGAAAGTTACTGCCATAGACAATTTCATAGCTAACTTTGGAGTGGAGTGGCTACACATGTATTATCCAGGCAAAATAATAGCAACAATGTGAATTGAGTTTAAAATTCATAATGTATTTATATCAATGTCCTTATGAACAATTTATTTAGTTTTTGTAATAAAGCCTTGACAGTTTTCCCTGACAGTATGTAAATGTTTTGACAGATTTGAACAATTTGTTTTTCATATTTTATTCTGAAAATAATAAAAAGAGCTTATGCTGACAAGATACTGATTGTTGAAGTTGGACTTCATGTCTTTTTTAGTAATTTGTTAACTATATCATGATATATTGTAGTTCGATATGAAGGCAAAGTGCACTTATATAAACAAACAGTTACTCAAAGCATTTTAGGAAAAGGGGGTTTGAGGCTTATTTGGAAAGTTTGATGCCAAAATCTAGTCATTTGAAACCCAACCAAAATGGGGGGGGTAACTATGTGGGGAATTTTGCAAAGTGTTGAAAATTTTCATTGAAAAAAGACTTCCTTTATTGGAGTCAGTTGAATATTAGAAATATCAATGATTGAGTGCACTCTATCAACATACAAAAAAATCAAGATAGAAGTATTTCATATTTTACTTTGTTGATTCTCCCTCCATGCATAAGTTGATTCCCTATTTACCATTTGCAAATGAAAAACACCATTTTTGAGGGGACCATCTGAGCACTATTGCTGCCAAGTTTGGTTCCAATTGGCCCAGTACTTTCAGAGGAAAAGATATTAAAATGAAAAGTTTATTCCATACTGACAGATGATTGGCAAAGACAGACTCAAAATGATGGCAAAAACTCACCCTGGTAAAGACAGGTGAGCTTATTGCGAAGAGACAGACTGACATTGGATCACAAGATACCATGCCCTTTTCCAACATCACAGTAAGTGTGTATAATAATCAATGATAGCTTATTTATTTTATAATAGGTAAATATTTATCTCTGTGAAAAAAATAACATAATAACATATTGATTCTATCTATAGATTCCTACCCTAAAATCAAATTTTCAGTCAATTATTTGCCTCATTTATTCTAAAACAGATATTTAAACCTTTTTAAATTACAAAAAATATGAAGCAAATTTAAACATGTTTGTAAATAGAAGTAATACCATCTCTGGTAATTCTTTAAATGTAAATAAAAAAAATTCTTTAAAATGCTGTATTAAAACACGGACCATAAATAACTGATTTCTTTAATTATACATGTGATCTTCAATAAATTGAGATTACAAAAAGATGTTAAAGTACAACTGAGACAGGACTGGTAACTTCAAGAAAGGTTTTACATTTTTTTTATCAAAAACGATGTTCATGACTTTCAAATCTTTTGAGCAATTTTTTATATGCCATATAGATCTCCTTCAATATCCAAACTTTGTTTTTTAAACCATTTTAATGGCACATAAAGAGTTAAACAAGGACAAACTAGATCATTAACAAGATGCCCAGAAGAGCCTGTTAAAAAGTCTGTTTTGCTCACCTCCATCATTGCTGACAAAAATACAGTTCAATAAATCTTTTTGTTAAAGGGTCTGAATTTTAACTGTGTTAATAGACATCTGTGTTATAGGGTCCAATGTTACACTATGTTCAGCTGGCAACCATCTTGGTCATCTTGAATGAAGTGCACACCAGTAATACACCTTATTTGAAAGTGACAATCTACGGACTTCTGTCAGAAAGTCATTTTATAGATAGCTTATTAGATTCAAAACTGTAGATCCTTGAATTTTTTTTTTATTGGGTGCAATACCAGTATGTTTCCTGCTGTGGCCATATGATTATTGCCACCTATTGGACAAAAATTTTCAGTTGGTCAACTAGAGGATTATTGTGACCACATTTTAGTCAAAAATGTCTTGTTGTTAAAGTGGAGAGGTCTTACAAATGTGTTCCCATAGGTCTAATGTTAAACTTTAACCTCTGCTATCTTGATCAGCTGGTTTTCCAATTAGCTGATATTTGCCTCGCTGTTAACAATTTGTTTAGTGTTAAGATTCTGGTTAATAGGATTTTCTATGTAAATTTTTATATAAAAGAAGAAGACTGACAGACATACTGATACATGATGTAGAAAATGAACCTACATGTAACCCTACTTTACAAGAGCCTAATTCCATGTACTACTAAGTACACAACCCCTTACACGGCAAATACTTAAGCCCTCACTAGACACAGCTGTGTCTTTTTATACAAGACTACTTAACCATGGGCCTATTTTGGTCTTTAATCTAGTAATCTATGTATCAAATAAAAATTCTAATATGATAAACTTGAAGGAAGTCACAAAGCTCTGTACATGGATATCTACTTAGTTTATAGTCTATTACTTTAGCAAATAAAAAAGTTATAAAACCTGCCTCATATAATTTAAGTTGTGCATGAAAATAAAACAGTGGTTGTTGAATGAAAGTTAATTTTTACTCTGCTTGATAATGACTTATTAACTTAAGAAAACAGCAATATTTGGACGACAAATCAATGAAAATTATATCAATAGGTAAAACTGAGACAAAGAAGGACACCCAAAAAAACCACAAAAAAAAACTAGATGTTGTCGGAAATGACAGCTATCCCCGCACTCCCTGTTTGACACAGAAAACAGTTGTTATACACCCTGGGCAAATTTTTTTCATTATTTTTTAAATCTATCTACTGATAGTCATTTTTGTTACTAAAAGAATTCTAGGATTTATGGTTGCTAAGTAGAATTCCAAAAAAAAGGGGTCTTTGAGACTTTCTGGAAATTTACCAAGATTGGAATCAATATTTTTGAAATCTAGTTGATGAAAATGCTTTTCCTAAACTAAAAAAGCAATTTAAGTATGGTTGCTAGGTAGAATTCCAAAAAATAAAAGGTCTTTAAGACTTTCTGGAAATTTACCAAGAATGGAATCAATATTTTTGAAATCCAATTTATAAAAATGTTCGTCCTAAACTACAGAAACATTTCAAGTATGGTTGCTAGGTAGAATTCCAAAAAATAAGTGGTCTTTGAGACTTTCAGGAAATTTACCAAAATTGGAATCAAATATTTTTGAAATCCAATTTATGAAAATGTTCGTCCTAAACTACACAAACATTTTAAGCATGGTTACCAGGTAGAATTCCAAAAAATAAGTGGTCTTTGAGACTTTCAGGAAATTTACCAAAATTGGAATCAAATATTTTTGAAATTAAATTTATGATAATGTTCATTCTAAACTACACAAACATTTTAAGTATGGTTGCTAGGTAGAATTCCAAAAAATAAAAGGTCTTTGAGACTTTCAGGAAATTTACCAAAATTGGAATCATATATTTTTGAAATCTAATTTATGAAAATGTTCGTCCTAAACTACACAAACATTTTAAGTATGGTTGCTAGGTAGAATTCCATAAAATAAGTAGTCTTTGAGACTTTCAGGAAATTTATCAAAATTGGAATCAAATATTTCTGAAATCCAATTTATGAAAATGTTTGTCCTAAACTACACAAACATTTTAAGTATAGTTGCTAGGTAGAATTCCAAAAAATAAGTGGTCTTTGAGACTTTCAGGAAATTTACCAAAATTGGAACTACCTCTCAGAATCCTAAGTTTCCAGATTTTTGTTTTTTACCAAACACTTGTCAGAATATAAGATAATATGCCAAAATTTTAAAAAAAAATATGTGTCTTTGACATTTTCAGGAAATTTACCAAAGTTTGAACTGGAACCAAAATTTCCAAAAGCTTATTGCAAATCTATAGACTATATGCAACAATTCTGCATAAAGATTTGATCCCTAAATCCAAAAATGTTGGAGGAGTTTGTGTCACATGCCACATATGTCTAATCCACATCTTTGGGTCTTTGTTAAAATTAACATCATGGGGCCTCTTGTTTGCACCAAGACCAATATCAAATATCCGTAAGCTTATTGCGCATCTACAGACTATATGCAACAATTCTATAACAAAATTAAATCCCTAAATCCATGAATGTAGGCGGAGTTTGTGTCACATGCCACATGTGTAAAAATTGACATCACGGGGCCTCTTGTTTGCACCAAGACGAATATCGAAAATCCGAAAGCTTATTGCGCATCTGCAGACTATATGCAACAATTCTACAACAAAATTAAATCCCTAAATCCAAAAATGTAGGAGGAGTTTGAGTCACAAGAAAAGTGTGACGGACGGATGGATGGACGGACGGAGGGTATTACATTATCCCCGAACTTTCTTCGAAAGTGCGGGGATAACTACTCCATCTCCTTTCGTAACATAGAGAATGTCACTCCCCTGCACAAGATTTTGTGTCTTTCAGACACATATGATGTCACCACTAAACACATGTGTTTTTATTTGTATGGATGGCGCAGTGACGAATGAGTGAACGGACAGACAGACAAGGGTTAAACAATAGGCACTCAGATAAAAATGCAAACTACAAAAAAAACTTGTACATATGTGTATAAATTTTTAAATACTAAAATACATAGCAACCTGTTGTTTTTATACATCTTGAATGACAATTTCTATCCCAAACCATCATCATGATTTAATTGAATCAATGTCCATCAGTCAGACTTTCTTTTACACCTGAATTAATATCTACTATAAATGCATTGTAATTGGTTAGTCAATCAAATCCTAATTGACGAGGCAATACACATCCGATTAAATTGCAGGTGCTCTTTTTATGACAAAATCGATTTGTTTTATCAATTAATTATTGGATGATTGACACAAGTGTATGTTTCTTCAATACCTGATTAGAGATGAAAGGATATCGTTTTCTTCAATAATGGATCGACTGCAAATATACATGCCATTTTAATTAAAATGTTTCACTGTCATGTCAAACTGATAAACAATTATCTCTTCTTGCAGAAAACAAAATAAAAGCAACAGGAGTTTATGATTGCAGAAAAGAAAATCACAAGAGTGGACCCTAAAAGATGTCTCGCCCGTCCCTGCTTGTCACTAAAACAGTCATGTACTACTCAAGAGCAACCTACAAGCCAAATATTATTACCATACCACTTACAGTTATTAAGAAAATATTCTAATAAAACACTCAATTTTGTTCACTAGACCATGAAAATGAGGTCAAGGACAAAAGCCATATGACAGACTGACATGTACTAACCAAGACCAAGCTATATACCAAATATCATTGACCTATGGCTTGTAATTATTGAGAAACAGACTTAAGCAAAAAAACTTAACCTGGTCGATGGACCGTGAAATTGAGGTCAAAGTCAAAAGCCATATGGCAGACAGACATGTACTAACCAAGACCAAGCTATATACCAAATATCATTGACCTATGGCTTGTAGTTATCGAGAAACAGACTTAAGCAAAAAAACTTAACCTGGTCACTAGACCATGAAATTGAGGTCAAGGTCAAAAGCCATATGGCAGACGGACATGTACTAATCAAGACCAAGCTATATACCAAATATCATTGACTTTAGCTTCTAGTTATTGAGAAATGGACTTAAGCAAAAAAACTTAACCTGGTCACTGGACCGCGAAATATAGGTCAAGGTCACATGATTTTGGGTCTGACAGATAGGGTTCGCCGTAAGCTACCTATGGACCAAATATAAAGTGCCTACATCAAAGGCTTCTGTATTAAAACTTGAGTTTACGTCGCCGTCGCCGTCGCCGTCATACTTTGCACGCCTATGTCTCGCTTTCGCGACTTTCGTCGCGGGCGAGACAAAAATGTTCTACCTGCTGTAACAAAGGACCACATAGAGGACTAAAAGCAGAGTATTTCAAATTGACTAGAGTTCAATCTTCTGCTGTGAAATTGGTTATTCAGTATGTGCTACATAGAAAAGCTTTCAACAGGATGAGAAAATGCCATTCATTTGCAAGTTTAGTAATTATGCAACGGTCCAATACAGCAATTCAACTTCTGTGAAGGGGGCATCATAACCTTTTCTGTTCATGTGTTTTGGACAATTTCAGCTGGTTGTTAAATGTTTTTGGCCAAAAAAAAATCAGTTGTTCACTGTTTTTGAACCCTTTGTTGTTTTCTGTTCTGTTAATTTTTTACTCTGTGTTAACTGTTAAAGAGAAATAACCAGAGGCTCAGAGACTGAGCCTGTATCGCTCACCTGACAAAATGCTTCTACCATGCATGACCAAAAATGATGTTTTTTGCCAATAGGGTCTAATGTTTAGTGTTTTTTGTCTGATCCTATTGAAATGAGTAATTTTTGCAGAGGACCTATGCATTTAGTTAAATTTGCTTGAATAGTTTCAGAGAAGATGATGAAAAGGATGGTTTTCTCATACCAGGCTCCAATGTTAAACTATGTTCTACACTGGAGGCCATGTTTTTAGTCAGATCATATGAAATGAGCAATTTTTGTAAAGTATCATATGAGCAATTTTTGTAAAGTACCTTCTGTACATCAATGCTTTAAAGTTTGGTTGAATTTGCTTCAGTTGTTTCAGAGAAGATGAAAATGTGATTTTCCCATAGGGTCCAATGTTAAACTATGTACTGTGCTGGTGGCCATGTTTTCTATCAGATCAGAACAAAACGAGCAATCTTTGGTACCTTTACATCATACCTGTAAAGTTTGGTTGAATTGCTTTGGTTGTTTCAGAGGAGAAGATGATAATGTGTCCAATGTTAAATTATATTCCGTTTTGGCAGCCATGTTTTTTTATTGGATTGGGAGGAAATGAGCAATCTTTGTTAAGGACCTTGATTACGTCATACCTGTAAATTTGGTTGAATTTGCTTGAGCGGTTTCAGAGGAGAAGATGAAAATGTGATTTTTCCCATAGGGTCCAATGTTAAACCTAAGTTCCATGTTTGCGGCCATGTTTTTCATCAGATCAGAACGAGATGAGCAATCTTTGTTAAGGATCTTTAGTACATCATTTCTGTAAAGTTTGGTCGAATTTGATTGAGTGGTTTCAGAGGAGAAGATGAAAATGTGATTTTTCCCATAGGGTCCAATGTTAAACATAAGTTCTGTACTGGTAGCTATGCTTTTTTTATCAGATCAGGACGAAATGAGCAATCTTTGTAAAGGACCTTTAGTACATCATTCTTGTATAGTTTGGTTGAATTTGCTTCAGTGGTTTCTGAGGATAAGATGAAAATGTGATTTTCCCATAGGGTCCAATGTTAAACTATGTTCCGTGCTTGCGGCAATGTTTTTTATCGGATCTGAAGGAAATGAGCAATCTTTGTTAAGGACCTTTAGTACATCATTTCTGTTAACTTTGGTTGAATTTGCTTCAGCCGTTTAAGAGAAGATGAAAATGTGATTTTTCCCATAGGGTCCAATGATAAACCTAATTTCCGTGCTGGCAGCCATATTTTTTATACGATCAGAATGAAATGAGCAATCTTTGTTAAAGACCTTTAATACATCATTCCTGTATAGTTTGGTTGAATTTGCTGCTGTGGTTTTAGAGGAGAAGACAAAAAATGTGAAAAGTTAACGGACGATGGATGACAGTCAACTGACGACAGACGACAGATGAAGGACGAATGATGCCAAGTGATGGCAATAGTTCACACTGACCTTTTGGGTCAGATGAGCTAAAAAGTACTATTTACTGTTAATGAGAAGGCAAGACCTTTTTTCTGTTAATTTATTTTGTACATTTTCAGCTCGTTGTTGAATAACTTAAGATTGTTAGCCTGTTAATGAAACCCCTCTTGCCCCCCTACTTCTGTCCTTTTAAATGATAGTCATTGACATCATAACAGACACTTTCAGCAATCAAAAACATTTAATAAGAACATTGCATTCCCATCGTGGCAAGCATTTCCATAATTTTTTAATTTGGCCAGAATAATTTGCACTTTCCATTATTCCTGTTGATTATGAATCATTTTATTCAGATTTATAAATTTTTATTACTATTCTTAAATCTATAATGCCACAATGTTTTTAATAAAACATTTCTACAATTAACTTAGTATTCCTTGCAAAAAGTTGATTGATTGATTGAATATTGTTTAACGTCTACTCAGCAATATTTCAGCTATATCAAGACGAGAACAAGTTTGTTGATAAATAATCACTTTGGGGTATGGAAATGGCCATGGGACGGGAAATTCTGACTGCCACTGGAAAAGTAGGGCGAAATCGTTAAGGGCAGGGAATTCAGCCTTGTAGCCGATCACCTACGGACCACCCCAAAAAGAGCTTGCTACAAGGGTTCTTTAACGTGCAGGAAGCGTGGCATTTCTTCCAACACGTGGACCTGAGTTTACATCCCATCCGAAAGATGGGTTGTGTATTTATTAATCCCGCACAACCACGGAATGGGTCCTATTTCTATATCCCGGGACCCTCGGGGTCAGCCTCCGTTTAGGAGGGGTCACACCCCGCAAGCCGGAGATACTGGGTCCTATTTCTATATCCCGGGGTTCCCTCGGGGTCCTCTGTTAGGATGGCTCATACTCCAAGCTCAGAGGATGCTGCGGGCCTATTCTTCAGCCGGGACCGCGCACGGCGGGCAAAAAGTTGAACCCATGGAACAAATAATATACGGGTATTTAAAAATGCCGCAATATGTA
>MJUU01015483.1:0-41000 GCA_002080025.1 Modiolus philippinarum | reverse complement strand
AGAGTAAATTTGTTGGGGTAGGGGTAAGTTTTATTGATGCATGATGTTTAAATTACCTAAAAACCGCCATTATTTGTAATGGTTGTTAAGCAAACATAATAAGCTTTTATTTGATACCTTTTTTGAATGATATTTGTTTACTTAAAAAATAATATTAGGCAATGGAAAGACAAAACTTATTCAAAAACGAAATTATTCAAAGATCCATGTATTTGGTTTTTTGGAAAATGTAAATTTTGGTCATTTAAAATGTGTAAACATCGTCTTGACAAATTTTATATTGAAGAAAATATTTTGAAAATTAAAAACAATTTTCAAAATGGGAAGTGATATGCACTTCGGGTTCTCTAGACCATCAAACTAACGCAATTTCAATGAAAATATCATATTTTTCGTGAATATATTATTTGGGTAGGGGTATGTTTAATTACGCTATAGAACGTATTGGGCATAGACAATGTAAAAACTAGGATTCTTTGTAGAGCTCGTATAATAAGCAATTATTTGATACCTCTTTGTCGTAACTTTGAAGCATTTGGTCAACATTTTGAAGCAACTGATTGAAAATCTAGAACGAAAAACGAAATTTTCCAAAATTTCGGTAGGTGGGTCTAAAAGTGGGCCCAATTCAACCAGTGTGTGCAGGTTATGCTCGTGTTAACATGTTTTATTTTGAAGGGGGGGTGTATGCGAAATTAAAAGAATGGATAGGATTCGGAAGGAGGGGGGTTTGCACGGGGTGTTATTAAAGCCCATGGACTATTATATTATATCAAAACGATTTTAAATTTTGGTCAAACTTAATCAATTTTTAAGTTTCACTTGATATACAACGTATTGCACATAAGATAAAAAGCTATGACTTCTTTGGTAAAATTGTGCAGACTTTGATATTTTACGAAAGGATATGGAGTAAATGAACATGAGACCATAACGCATATGTTAACTCCAACTGCAATAATTTGAATGAGCTGTATGACCATTTCGGAAACTAATTCCAAATCAGGAGCACTAAATATAACCAAAACAAAGGAAATCCATAATTTCAAAAAAAATTAAAATGCATAAAACCAAACGAAATCCGAATAATCAGTGATTTCAAATATAGCTAAGGTTTTAGAATTTACATAAATTAAGAATAATATGTGTACAAAGAGTACACATGAGATATTATCCCATGTACAAGTGCACCATATCTAAGAAAAATGAAGAGCATACGTCTCTACCACGGGAATTGTTTTACAAACTTTTTTAACATCATTTGCATTGTCGTCATCTGATATTTAATTAATTTTGTTTGTTGCATTTTGTTTGTTGCACGTTTTTTTATTAAAACTACAATAAATTGAGTATTCTTAGGTTTATACAGTAATACATACTGCATATTTCCTTCGTTTTATGTTTAAGGAGGATCGGTCTTTATGTTTTGGAATTTCTGTCAGATATTGGCATTATCTATTTTTATCTATTCAAAAGCATCATAATTTGTTGCCCCTGGACCACTTTATTTTTCCCATAATTTCATTTTACACCTTTATGGGCATTTTTCAAAATGTCATTGAATTTTATTTATTCTGTCAAATCCATTCATTGTCAATTCTTGCTAATGTTAATCCTATGAAAAATCCGAAGACTACAGTTTCCCGCTAAATTTTTAATCACTGTATCTTGAAATCCTATTTATTTTTAAAATGAAGTAGTGACCCCCCTCCCTTTTCAGATAATATTCTACGACAAACTGAGTATTGTTTGCATACAGATCGTATCGTATACTGTAAACTGTCTATTTTTCTATGTCTTAGGTAAAATCATACAACACACTTAGTATTTTCGGTGTTCACATCGCAAAACATCTTGGAAGCAAAGCTTCCATATATATCTTAATCCTAAATTTCGTTTGCAAGTGGATGAGTTGGAATAAGCCTACGTGACAAGTTATCGAACTTCGAAAAAAAACTTATAATTGGATACATCAATCTTTCAGTCAATTTTTTTGAAGTTTGTACAAACGATAACGTATTTGAATATATTCAAATATTTTAAGGACAAAATGTTTATTAAACAAAATTTAAAATAGTTCATGATACGAAACACAAGTAATAAAACGGCGTAATAAAAAAGGCAAAAAATGGCTGAGAAATTACGAATAAATGCAACCCTGACATCGATAAGGATGATCAATTTCGTTTAGCATCCTTGCGATTTACGTATATACGCTAACCTACAGCTAATACACAGAATAGAAAAAAAACGAAAGGGATGATTGTGCTAGTAAAATAAATGTAGCGGTTTTGTTGTAATTTTGCCGCGGTTCTCCTAACGGCCATCATTATGGAATGATCACGGCGACGAAAAGTTGCTAGATGTGCATTAATAATCATCACTGGAATTTCTTCATAGACCCTATCTGTAAATTATTTTAAACGTTTTCTATTTTTATATTTTAGGAATAAAAGTAATTTGGAGGAGTTAATCGATGTGTAAACGCAGCCGACTCACTCACAAACTGAATATAGCCCGAAGAATTTGATGTAAAGGATGTGGGTTAAAGGCTGCGTTTACACATCCATAAACTCCTCAAAAATTTTTATTTCTTATTATTCCAATCTTTTGAACTTAGAAAATGTTGACGCTATATTTGATGTCACCATATACTGCCCTTTTTTCCTTGGAGCGTATTAATGGGCAAGAAGCGTTTGTCGAGAAAATTATTTCATTGTTGTTCATGACGTTGTCCAATGAAATTGGACGCTGCAACAGCAAGTGGAATTATCCAATCATATATTCTTTTATCAAATTCTGAAGTACTTTTCCGAGAAAGCGTTACCTTAAAACAGATCTTTACGCATACATAATTTAAAAGCAGCGACAGCAAAAAAAGAAAATTCTTCTTCTTTTAAAATAAAGTATCAAAACAACGTAATTTAGTATTAGGTGACAAAATACAGAATTGTAAATTCAATTTCTGCATATGATCATTTTGACAACTTGTCTGTTAAATTCGGTTAAAATCAAAACATTTAGAGGTACAGAAACTCAAAAGATGATTGAAAACTGAGGGAGAACAGAAAGCCAAATATAATCTAAACGAAAAGCTAAAACCGACTAAGGACAGAAATTAGCACGAGTTGGATACTCATTAGTTTAAAACAACATTTGCAAATAATAAGCCATTGCAAGACATTGCAAGTTTCAAAATCGAAAAGGTTTTCGGGTCTTTACTGACTAGGGGATTGCATCGACATTAACGAAGAGGAGATAACAGAAAACTCTTTTAATGGCCAAAAATTGCAATCATATACAATTATTCACCAGTGAACTACACAAGAAAAACATTAAAAGACAAAACAAAAACGTAAACAACGTTGCAACTCGATATGGTCAGATTGACTATCGGCACTTAGCAGAGCTAGCGGTAGGGATAAACCGGTTATAGGTACACAAACTTACCTTTTTCCCTATTTCGTTTCCCAATAGTATAATAAACGCACAAATCAAATCGAACACAGACAGACTTTTTACTTTAAGACCGAAATCTTGAGAAAACAAGAATAAGACAACAAGCAATTTAGAGAGATAGGAAAAAGAGTTTTCGTCGCAAGTTTGCTAACATACCACTCAATGCTGTCTGTCAAAGATGCTATGAGCTTATTTTGATTTTTCGTGGACACTTTCAATAATCTAAATTCTTATGAATTTTGCTTAAGAAAGTCCTTTTCCTTCAAAGCAATGTCTTAATGTGATTGTGAATACAAGTTAAAGCAACGGTATTTTCCATTGTTGATTTTATTAACATTTCAATTTTAGAAGATCATGTAATAATTTTAAGTGATTGACTCATTGTTTTGGGGATTAACGTCACTTTCAGCAGTATTTCAGCTGTTTTATGCTGGTCAGCTTTAGTGGTAGATGAAGCCGGAGTGCCCGGAGAGAACCACCGAACCTGGACAGGTAACTTACATACCTTATTACTTGCAATGGCAAGTCGAGTGCAACCTTTTTTTAATGTACAAAGTTGTGCGCGAACTCACACCGCAGTGGCAACAGTGGTTGTATAGGTAGTATAACTACCTTTACTACTCAAACACCCATTTAAGGCTGTAAATAAAATTGAACGACAAAAGCATCAAAGAGTATTTTTTTAGTATACATTAGCTTTGTGAATTGTTAACGCTCACAAAAAGGGAGGAAAAAAACCGGTTAAACCTACAATTTCTTTTGAAATGCCTGTATCAAGTCAGGACCATTGCGGTCGACAATTTTGTGATGATTTCTCTCTGATTTGTCTTTTTGTCTCATTGACTTTGGCTCTTGACAACTCTGTTCGGTTATTTTGTAATAACTCCCATTAAGGTTATATAAATCTTGCAGATCTCACCACGATTAAATTAAAATATTGCTGACATCCTTTGGCAAATGCAAAGCGAAAACTTGGTAGATTAAATCTTAAACGTTAGAACTAACCTTCATCAGTGTTTGTTCCGAGATTTTCACATTGTGCCATGCTGATCAAGATAGCTGAAAATATCATACAGCATCAACTAATAAGATAATCAATTATATTAAATGTAGGTGATAACATAATATGACATTAGAAAAAAGGAAAGGATATGGAGTGAATGTACATTAGTACGAATTTGTGCAGTGGAAGAATTTGATCATTTATCGAGTCTCATTTATAATTATCGGATAAAAAGACATTATTGGGAAATTTTCGAATCAAATTTAAACAATCAAAACACCAAATTTAAGCAATCTGATCTATATTGGAGATTTAAACACCAAATTAATCCAAAACACAACCGATAAAAATAAGCATTTGATATACACTTATTTGAAATACAAATGTACCGAAGTTGCATAAAAAGCAATTAATTACGCGTGTTTTTAGGAGTTTCTTCTCATTAGCAGCATTAAAATCAAATAATATGGAAAGCCATTATCCAAAAGTAGCAAAGAAGAAGTATTCATTACCAAAAATATCCGAATTGGAGGCCAATTCCAGAACCAAGGATATCTGCTAAGTACAATACAAGGACTGAAGTCACTATAAATGAAAATTCTCAATTTTGTAAAGACGTTTAAGGGTTGTTATATGAAATTCATTGTATAAATCATTTTCTTATATAAAGGGGCGTCTTTTGTGTATTTCAAGTAAAGAGTAGCGTGCATAAACTAATTTTATTTAAAATTTCAATTTCATATTTACTGCAAAGAGTACATGAATGCTTATTTTATTCCAAAATTATTTTGGATAAGTTTAATTCAGTCCATTTTACCAGAAACAATGAACATGACATATATCAAGTGTCTTTTAGGTTATGGAGTTTCCGCAAGAAAAGCGACATGATAATGTTTTATCATTTTTTTTTCAAAATTTACTTATTTTGTGGTTTATTTATTTCCAGTTAAAGAAAATTTTCAGACCTATCCATTATTTCACTCACGATATTTTTAAACACAATAAGTTAACATTTTTGGCTATCAATGAGTAAAATTATGTGTTACTGCAAAGACTGTGTACATTT
This sequence comes from Modiolus philippinarum, assembly GCA_002080025.1. Classification (NCBI taxonomy): domain Eukaryota; kingdom Metazoa; phylum Mollusca; class Bivalvia; order Mytilida; family Modiolidae; genus Modiolus; species Modiolus philippinarum. The sequence goes on along the minus strand of MJUU01015483.1, from coordinate 35,472 downwards.
TGATGACATAACTTGTTATTTTGTAATTTTGTTGGTTTTTTTTGTGCTAAACAATGCATAAAATGGCTCTTCTTTTATTTGTTTAAGATGAATGGTTACAAATGGAAGTGAAAAAAATACTGGCGTGTTAAAGTCCTCTCCTAGTGCTGAAATATCTATCAATAAAATGAACAATAGAATGGTGAATGAAAGGATATTGAGTAGATGCACATTAGACAAAGTTACTGCAAATATATGATAAAAACAAGCAAATGTGCTTTAATTGTTGTTCTTGATCTTGATTTCACCCAAATTCAATTTGGCCATTGGCTGAAATCCTTTTGCGTGCACCCCCATTTCCCATCTAGATCAATTTATTTCAGTCCTCCTATGTCCCCTCTTCAAATTAAAACATGTTAACATGAACATGATCTGCACGCAGAGGACAGAATGGGGCCACTTTTATAGTACAACACTTAAAACCAGTTACTGGTTCTGTGCTTTGTGTCTGTCTGGCGTCATTGTTTTTGTGTCTAACGTCATTGTTTTCTGTGTTCTCGTTTTTGCCCTGTCTTTGGACTTCGATTTTTGTGAATTTCACCCCTTTGTTCCTTCGGTATTCTACTGCCGTTGTTTTAAAATTCTTATATACTCTTGGTCATAAATATGGAATACTTTTTTTGTTGAGAATACGTGAGATATTTAAGGTCTGTTTGTTTCCAAAAATTCAAATTATGCTCTAAAAATCAGTGAAATTATTACTTAAATCATTCTTGTACACGGCAGACATCGAAAATTGCATTATTGGGAAATATTTGTACACACAATATTTGCTTTAAAATTGTCCCATTTTCACCAAGTGACTAAATACCGAAGTTACTGTGAATTTAAATTCTGCATATGCGCATTTCGACAACTCATGTTTCTTCAGTGCAGATAAAATCTAAACGTTTGGAAGACCAAAAACCCCAAAGATGTTAAAAACTGATAGAGAACAAATTACCAATATGATCTAAATGTAAAGCCAAAATCAGCTAAGAACAGAGCTTTGCATGAGGGAGATACTACTTAGTTTTCAGAAAAATTTACAAAACTTTAGATATTGTAAGGTTTCAAATAGAATCGGCTTTCGGGTCAGCACCGAAGTACTGACTATTGGGCTGATGAATACCCTCGGGGACTAACAGTCAAAAAGTGGGTTTCAGAACGGGTTGAAGGAGTGGTCTGACAGATTCGTAGAATCAGACTTTCGTACTTCACAGTTAGAAAACAATGTCTAAAGTAAAATATTATACTTTCATTCACACACTTTTCTGCATAATTATTCCAAACTTTAAATTTTGCTTCAGAAAAAACGAATATTCCATATTTATGCCCAACCGTATATTTTCGTTTTCCACTGAAGTTTCTTCTCTTTAGTTTCTTTATTTATAGATGGATCAAATATACAAAAATGTTGTATCAAATGAAAGCTTAATAGGCTATATCCGAGCTCTAGAATCGGGATCTACCAGACAACGCCACAGTATAGAAAAAAATACGTCATAAAGCATATAACGTCATGAAGCTTTGCTTTTGACGTACATTCTTGGTCACATGGGGCGGACACGTTTATGACGTAGGGCGGACAAACAACAGCTGGTGAATCTAAATACCAGAACTCGGATATGGTCTATTCGTAACATTTACAATGAATATAAGTATGGGCATTTTATGCCTTTTTAGGTATTGGGATTTTAAAAATGATACCTCTCAACTTGCAAAAATGGCGAAGCTGATGATTTATTGGCTCTTAATTCCTTTAAGATATATAGCTTTGGTAGTTTGCTGTACTTTTTGTACCCAACTTATCAGTTGTGAAACAAGGCTAAAAAGTAACACCACTGATATGTCAAAAATTTTCAAAAATGGGAATTTTAGGGATTGTCAATATAATTTGGTCCAGAATTCACTGTATATGTCATACAGAATGTTTTTTAAAACAATTAAACTTTTTAAGTGCCTATAATTAATCGCTCTATCCGAATGTGTGCAAAATCGGAATTTTCAGTTTTCTAGAATTTCCACTGAATTTTTGTCGAGATGTAGATTTCTTATAGAATTTATATATAACCTTAAATATGGATGTTATATCGTTTCAGAATGTCTGACCTGAAATTAGAATATGTAAACTTTTAAAACGTTTGAGACAAAATGCTTACTTAAAGAATGCAAAATTTTTAACCATTTCCTGTAGGCCATGTGCTAAAACAACGGCAGTAGAATACCGAAGGAACAAGGGAAGCGATGACTACAAAAATCGAAGTCCAAAGACATGGCAGAAACCGTTACAGATAAAAACAAAGACACAGCTACAATGCACGGAAATAAAAAGATAACATTAAGAACTAAGGCACTCATAGTGTGAACTCCCATGAAAACCGGGAGTGACNTCTAGAATTTCCACTGAATTTTTGTCGAGATGTAGATTTCTTATAGAATTTATATATAACCTTTAATATGGATGTTATATCGTTTCAGGATGTCTGACCTTAAATAAGAATACGTAAACTTTTGAAACGTTTGAGACAAAATGCTTACTTAAAGAATGCAAAATGTTTAACCATTTCCTGTAGGTCATGTGCTAAAATGACTTTCCCTGACCCCAACTTCCAACAGCCATCCCAATAATGATCCAGGCAATTTTTTGTTCAGTCCTTTCATTTCCTCTCTTCAAAATAAAACATGTTAACACGAATATAATAGTTCATGGGCTAGAAAACCACGTGCACCCCATTTATTACTTCAACCCATATTTTCAAATCCGCTTTCATCTCTTCTTCATGATAAAACATGTAAACATGAACATAACTTGCACGTAATATCGGAACAGGCCCCCTTTCTAGATCCACCGACGAAATTTCGGAAAATTTCGTTTTTGACAAAAGTTTTTCTTTTCATTGGTTCAAATTGTCGATTGGTACTTCACAATTATAATAAAGTGGTAGAAATGATAGACTTTGGTATCAGCTTTATAAATATCCCACATAAGTACTATTTAATTCTATACGCAGTACGTAATTAAAATGGAAAACCGTAACCCTACCCCTTCAGAATGTTGACGTAAATTTTGAGATTTCTTTTTTCGAGAATGTGTAAGTTCAATTACTTATAGAACCTTTTTTTCATTTCATTATAATTGTTTTTTTTCTATTAATGTCCTTTCTTAGAAGTTAAACAGGTTAACATGATGCGAATATGTTTTGAAAAAGTTTTTGTAAAATGGAATTTCCGGCATTTAAGTATTTTCCCAATTTCTAATTTTGACTTTTGGATCGTACAATTTTTAATATATATTTAATTAACGCCTATGTAATAAAGTTATATGACATGTAAGCAGCATCATGCGTTTACAAAGTTTAGTTTCAGATTTATTTTTGGTTCACAAATGCCAAAATTACCTACCTCACTCTCAAAATAGGGGAAATTCAAAATACCCATGCTCCAAATGATGAAAAGACAATGTCAACGCAAGTTCTTGTTTATAGTTCACTATTGATTAAATGCAGAAAACCATTTAAATAGATTAAAACATTTTCAGAGGTCTCTCTTAGATCTTCCTACCCGAAATTTTATGCAAAATGGGACTTTACCGTTTTTCAGAATTTTTGCCGTTTGATTTAAAGATGTAACTGTTTAATGAATTTGATATGTAACTTTAATTTGATTTGACTTTACTACCGGATTTGACATGTTCAACACGGCGGGTGTCTTATAAGAAGCAGCAGATGCTAACTCTACCGGTGCACCTGATCTCACCCATGGTTTTTTAATTGTGTCTGTGTTGTTCATCTTTGTGTGTGTATGTCTTCATTTTTCTTTTCTGTGCCGTACCCATGTTGTGTCTCTGTTTTTCCCCCTTTTTTTGTTTCTGGTGTTGCCATTGTCCTTGGATTGTTGGCTTTTGGATTGACGGTTCGGTTCTCACTTACTTTAAAGGTTGGTTAGATATCGTTTCATTATTTCAAAGCTATTATATAGTTTGCCTTTGAACATTTAAGACTAACTACACTCTCATAAATTGTAAACATATTACCCCTTGCCACAAATATTCAACACAATTTATTTCATTTTATTCAGCTTGAAAAGCTTTTATATAGTTTGCCTTTGAACATTTAAGACTAACTACTCTCTCATAAATTGTAAACATATTACCCCTTGCCACAAATATTCAACACAATTTATATCATTTTATTCAGCTTGAAAAGCTTAAACATTGTATAAAGGTCCAATGACACATCATGTTCAAATAAATGAACAGTAACTTCGGTATTTTATTCTCTATTATCACTGGGTCGATGCCTCTGATGGTGGACTTTTAGTCTTCGAGGGCATTCACCAACCCAGTAGCCAGTCCGTCGGTGCTGACTCGAAAACCTTACTATCACATCCAAACTATTACAACAAGGTTACAGATTTCATTTATTGATAAACAAATTTAAAAGTTTTATAGAAGATATGAGAATTTTAATATTAAATTTCGAAATGGCCATACAGCACTTTAAAATTATTGCAGTTGGAGTTAACATGTGTTATGGTCTCATGTTCATTTACTCCATATCCTTTCGTAAAATATGAACATTTGGTATCTGAGTATAATGCGACTCGGAAAAGCTTATTACTAAAGGCATTTCTCACACTCGTTTTTACGGAAATTTTGTTAAAAAATGTAAAAAAAATCATAAAAAATCCAGAAAAACTGGGACGTAACTTACATTCTTTACGTCCAAGGGGATATTGACCGGATATTCTTCATGATTCCGTTAAAATGGCTTTGGGATCCAATGACCTGAAGATTTTACAATTATACTGGCTTCTCACTGATACTGCCAATGCCTACTGAAATCCATGATGATTCTTTACCAAACTCTTCGGGAAGTTGTGAAATTTATTATTATTCCGTAGTGCGACGGTGTTTTACCAGTAGACTAGGCTCCTTTAGCTAGCGGGCAGTTTAGCGACAAGCACTCCTCGACCCATCTTTCTAAATAACGTTTTGTCTATTCTGTCCTTTTCAAGATTGTGGTCTTAGAGTTAGTATTCTACCTGTATTGTTTTTTTTTTGTATGTTCATCATACTATAGGGAAACGGGATAGAGAAAGGGGAGGTTTGGGTACCCAGAAACCGGTTTAACTCTGAATTTTGACTTATCTATTCTCTTGGTTATATGTTGTGTATCAGCTTTTTCAAGTTTTTCGGTAAATAGACTTACAATTTTTTTGCTTGATCTGCACTGATGAGATATAAGTTGTCGCAATGTTCATATGCAGAAAAAGCTATTAACAGTAACATTGGTATTTTGTATTTTTAACACCATAGTACACAAACACTCCCATATATCACAAATAAGATCATCCGCGTGGTTTATTGGCAGTTATTCAACAATTCAACTTTGAAGTTTGTAAAATTGTGTAATGCTTGAAAGTCCCATTTTTCTAAAAAAACACGAAGAATATTCAGTTTCAACCATATTTTGGCGTTAGAATTACATATTACAAAATCAACTGCATCTTTTGCAAAGAAAGTAAAACAATGTAAATACATGCATATTTTGAGGAATTTTAAGTTTAATTTTCTTTGGGTAGCGGTGAGATTTTCGGCATTTATTTTCACATTGAATACTCCTTGTTTTCTTCAACAGTGTTTTAAGATAACGTACGTAACGGTTAGAATAATATGTGCAGACAAACCCTCCATATTTGCCACCTATAACGATTTAAAAGTGATTTTTTGACAAATCTGATATGCTGAAAATTCCCGTTTTTCAACAAATTTGGACAAATTATTGAGTTAAAATTGACAAGTGGGTTTAAAATACCAAATCATGATATAATTCATGCATCATTGATATATGCAATGCAGATTTTGTGTTTTCGGTTATTTTTGTCCAAAAATAGACAAAAAAATTGACAATTGTAGGGAAATTTGATGGGGTCGGGGTAAGATTTTCGGTATTAAGAGTCGAATTAAACACTAATTGTTTGTCTAACATATATTTTAAGACAACTTATGTATCACTTAGAACTATTAATTGGCGTATCTGACATATATGTACATGTATATTGAAATTTGAATCTGAAATCTGAAATGTTGAAAATTCCATTTTCATCATTTTCGGGCAAAATATTGTGTTTAAATAACAAATTATGTCTCTTCAGTGTAGATAAAATCAAAATATTTGATGAGAGTCCATAAACCGAAATACATGTGAAAACTGATAGAGAACAAGTAACCAATAAAATCAAATAAAGAAAAGCCAAAATCAGATAAGGACAGAGCTTTGCAAGAGAGAGATACTCCGTAGTTTTACAAGGGTCCAAATAAATTCAGTTTCCGGGCACTCACCACAGTACTGGCTACTGGGTTGGTGAATACCCTCGGGGACTAATAGTCCACCAGCAGAAGTATCGGCCCATTGGAAATAAGTAACACAATACCTAAGTTACTTTGAATTTTGCTTTTGCATATGATTATTTCGACAAATTATGTCTCTTCAGTGCAGATAAAATCAAAATATTTGGAAGTCCATAAACCGAAATACATGTGAAAACCGATAGTTTAAGTCACTAAATGGCTGTTAAAATACGAATTTTTTATATAATTCATGCCACAAGTCATATACTTTACATATTTCGCGTGTTCTGGTTATTTTTATGCGAACACATACAAAAAATTGACAATTTTAAACTTGGTATAGGGGTAAGTTTTATTGATTTATGATATGAAAAAGAAGGGAAATTGGGGTAAATGTCAAGGAGACAGTATCCCCTATCCAGGTTAAAACGACCCAAAACAAAACATCTAGGGGTCACCGTACGGTTTTCAAGACAGTGATGAACCTCACACCATATAGCAAGCCCTTAATGGCCCCGAAAAGGTTAAAAAAGTCAATAAATCAATGGAAACAAACCACATCCAATGGCCCGAATATGAAGAAACTAAAATATTATAAGAAGACAAGGATGTTTGTATTACGTAAAAATGCCATGATTTGTAATAGTAATAAGCTTTCATTTGATACCTACTTTAAATGATACTTGTTTATCAAAAATAATATTAAGTAAAAGAAAGGCAAAACGTATTCAAAATCGGAAATATTCCACGAACCATTTATTTGGTCTATTTGAAAATAAAACTTTTGTCATTAAAAATGAATTAACATAAATTTTCAGAATTGGCAATTGAGATGCACTTCGGGATCAATAGACCATCAAACTTACACAATAGCAATGAAAATATGAAATTGTTCGTCAATATTTCATAGGGTGTGGTGTACGTTTAATAACGCTTTGGAACAAATTGATCATATAAATTGTAAAGATATGGGTAAAGCTTATACAAAAAGCAAAGATTTGATACATATTTTTTATAACTTCGAGGCATTAGGTTAACATTTTAAAGCAACTGAAGCAAAAAATTTGAACTAAAAACTAAATTTGGATAGATGGGTCTAAAAATGGGCCCTGTTCCACAAGTACGTGCAGGTAATGCTCGTGTTAACATGTTTTATTTTGAAAAGGAGATGTAAGCAGACTTATAAAAATGGATGGGGTTATTCACGCCCATGGACTTAACCCTTTAATTTAGTAATGAACGTTAAGTGAATTACATAGCATAAAACTTTTTTTTTGTTATTTACTTTGGTGACATACTATGAAATTGGTTTCTGCATATGTCCATTTCGACACCAGTTGTCTCTTTAGTGCATATCAACTCGAAACATTTGGTAATCCATAAACCTAAATGTGCGTAAAGCTGATGGTGAACAGATAGCCAAAAGGATCTTAGAAGTAAAGCCAAAATCAGAAGAAGGACGAAAATGGTGAAAATGAGCTAATTTTTACTATAAACCTAGAATATTTTTGCTTTAAAAGTAGGAAAGACTCATTTTTTAAACATATTTCAACTATTTGCCAGCATGTATTACTCGATCTAATTGCCTGTTAAGGAACATAAATAACTGATCATTGAGTATGTGTAATTAATTTTAAAAACTTACACGTGCAGTTGGTTGTAGCTTCCATCCATTTAGAAGTGACAACGGTGTTATCAGCAACAACTATTCTGACAGTAAACGGTGCAGTCTGAATGAATGGTAGAATTGACATTCGGTTCTCACTGCAGTTACAAAGAACTGGTAACAGCCTAATTAAACAATTTGATAATTAAATAGTGTGATATATACAGTGTATAACAAGTTTAACCTGCAGCAAAGTACAAACAATAGATACATGCTTTATGCTTCTCATCTCATTTTTTATTGAAAAAAAATTGGCGACATTTTTCAGTCAAACTCAAATATTTAATTTCTCACTTATTTATATAATGAAAACAGTGAAATAGCTGTAAGATCATTAATAAATTCTACTTTAAACAAACCTTTGGAATAATTATATAAGATCGACAAACGCCATTGGTAAAATTATATTTATAACTGGCGCTTGTAGTTGTAGCATAAGCTATAAAGAGTTATTGTAAGCAATGAAGTGATATGGAGTAAAAGCAAATGAGACAAAATCTCAACAAATACGTGGGAAAAACAAGCATTGGAACAACGCTTTTATTGTTGTTCTTCATCTTAAAGTCATCATGAGGCCTTCAACAATGAGCTATGCTCATATCTCATAGTAAGTTGAAGACGGCCCTTAGCACCGGTTACAGTGGAATTTATTGCTGGATGTCGAGGAAAGCTACTTCCATGTTTATCATGTCATGGAAGCGGGATCGTCAACAAAAATAAAATCAACTGGCAAATTATTTTACAATTGCTGTCATCCGTTGCCCGACAAAAAGACCAATAGAAGAAAAACACAATTATGAGATGTGGGCACAATAATCAGGTGGTCAGAATAATAATTTTGAAAACACAAAAAATAAAATGTCAAAAATTGAAATTATGATAGTGCATCCATAGTAGATATTCTCTCAGGAACAAGTACACCATAACTGAATGTATATAGAGAATACATCTCTTGCATCTCTTGTGCATTATTCGTTATAAAATAACTTTTTGTATCATTATTCGGAGTGCCAGGAAGGCTTCAGATTTCTAATGAGAATCGACACACATTTTTGCGCATAATTTAACTGTTGATTGTCGAATGATTATATTCGGTACAAGAAATAAAGAATTCACCATTTATATGGTGAGTGTATAGATATATGTGGATGAATGTCGGTTTATTGTACAAATCAGATAGCATAAGGTTAATAAAAAAATTACCGAACAGAGTTGTCAAGAGCCAAAGTCCATGACAAAAAAGACAAATCAGGAACAAACCATCGGATAAATTCTCAACTGCAATGGTCCTGACTTAAAACAGGCATTTCAAAAGAAATGGTGGGTTAAACCGGTTTTATGGCATTTCAAACCTCCCCTTCCCTTGTGGTAGTGTCCAGAAGCAACTCAACAGCAATTGCTATTGAAATGCCGTAGACAGCTAAAAGAAATGATAATCCCAGTACTAAGAAAAAAAGAGTCTTGAATTCGGACCGAAACTTCAAATTTTTCCATAAGGGACTGATATCTATGAAAGAACTATATAATAATCGTATTAGACGGAATTTTTTGAAGCCTTGATTGATAAGGCGGTCACGGAGATAATTATGTGTAATGAGAAAGTCTGTATAATATGTGCTAGCTCTGGAGTAACGAATGTACTTTGAAACGTACACTCCGTAAGCAGGAGAAGCAATTTAAAGCAAATGTTCATTTTATTTATTTACTACATTTTCCTATCTAAAAAATACAACTGAAAACTCCAACATATATATTAACAATTAAATTAAGAAAGACCAAAGGATTCACTTTCTACAATTAAAACAGACTTGGAAGGTTGCCAAGGAATTATGTTTGCAAACTTGCTTTATGAATGTTCTAAAATTATCGATGTTCCTGCTTACATCGACTTTATTCGAAAAATCGACAAACCCATTGGACACGTAAAACAATTTTTGAAAATTAAATTCATTTATAAAGGAATTGAACTTATTGATACTGCAGGCATTTTTCGGGACCAAGATATTCAAATGCCTGTACCCGTCTAGTTTGACAACCAAGACATGCCTGTCAGTTCCTATTCTTATAAATAATCCTACTAGAAACAATTTTCTTTAGTTCTTTTAGTTTCATTTTTCACAATTGACTCAGTCCTGTTGCCAACTGAATTTTACTGTTGATACGGTTGTTTTTTTATTTATCACATTGGCTATAGGGGGAGGTTTGGGCCCAATAAAACTAGTTTAACCCCGCCTCAGCAGGTTTGCGCCTGTCTTAAGTCAGGAAATTTATTAAGCCTTTGTGTGTCTTTTCTGTTAATGTATTCTGGTATATATTTTACGAAAGGATATAAAGTAAATGAACATGAGAACATAACACATATGTTAACTCCAACTGCGATAATTTTAATGAGCTGTATGGCCATTTCGGAAATTTATTCCTCATCAGCAGCACTAGAACCCAAACAAAGGAAATCCATCATTTCAAAAAGTGTCAAAATGCATAAAACCAAAACAAATCCGAATAATCAGTAATATCAAATATAGTTAAGGACAAAACTACGATGGTGGGAGTTAATCCTTCGGTTTTAGAATTTACATATATTTAGATAATAGTAATTGAACAAAGTGTACACATGAGATATTATCTCATGTACAAGTACACCATATCTAAGAAAAAATAAAGAGCATACATCTCTACCACGGGGAATTGTTTTACCAACTCCACACTGCAATAAAAGACAAACTCCTGTATTAAATATTTTACGAAAGGATATGGAGTAAATGAACATGAGACCATAACACATATGTTAACTCCAGCTGCGATAATATGCATGAAATCATTTTGCTAAACTCCTCACAGGAAGTGATCTTGGTGAAAGCTGTATACTGAGGGTACATAATTCTATTTGTCGTTTGGTAATGGGTCTGAAACTGGCATGTCATTTAATTGCTAGTAGTCTTTTGTGATTTCATGTTTATGTCCGTATATTAAGTTGTTTCAGTTTAATTTTTCACTATTGACTCAGTCCTGTTGCTAAGTGAATTTTACTGTTGTAACTATTGTTTTTTATTTATCACATTGGCAAGAGGGATGGGCCCAATAAAACTAGTTTAACCCCGCCGCAGCAGGTTTGCGCCTGTCCTAAGTCAGGAAATTTATTAAGCCTTTGTGTGTCTTGTCTGTTTTTTTTAGTTAGTTTACTTTATGTCTATAGGAGTTTAGTATGATGTTTATTTCGCTGAACTTGATTACTCTTTATTCAAGGCCGACTCCGACCTGCCGTTGGGTGTGGGGTTTCCTCACCGTTCATTGAAGATCTTATGCTGGCTTTGAGTTGATATTACTCCCCTTTGGGTCGTTGTCTCTTTGACACATTCCCTGTTTCCCTTCTTTTTTCTATTCAATAACTATTCTTTAACATATGATGCTGATTTCGAGAAAAAACTACCGTAGCAGCATAGACTGTTCCGCGTCACCATATCGCTATGACCTTTGTGGACAAATATTAACGGGGAATCTAAACACCATTGAAGATAAAGAAGTTCGAGGATCTTCTGGGAAGGTGCCTAAATATCGCTCATCTTCAAAAATAAACTGGCAAGCATGTGTTGATATGATTAAAGACGCAGTATCTAATTATCATGAAAAATGTTGAAAACGAAAAGTACAGACAAACAGGCTCTAAATTTGTAAGATAAAATTATTACCAAGGTCACCAATAGAATGGATTTTATAAGGATAATTATATTTAGTCACCTAAACTGTCTCTTAATAGTACCAAGTCAAAATTGAATGATCTTGAGGAAACATTTGTGTTTGTACCCATTGACAAGGCTTCCAACAACGTTGCTATCGTTTGAAAGAAATGCCAAAACGAAATGGTCACACTTTCAGACGTACCAATTGGCAAAGAAAAAGTTAACAAAACAATATTATAAGGATATAGAATGCTTAAAGTGCCACCTAAAGATAACACCTTGCCTACCATGTACTGGGTTCCTTCATTTCACAAAAATCCTTTCAAGTATCGTTTTATTTCGGTATCTAGTAAGTGTTCTACCACTAATTCATACATCCGTTTGACTAGTTCAAATACTTGTATAAAGGTTTTGGTAATCAAATACTGTGAAACGACTTATCAAAATCCTAGTGTAAATTACTTTTTGAGTTTGAAAAATTCTACTAAATTTTTGGATTAACTACAATTTATTCAACGACTAGTCTCATCCATATTTAGGATGGGGAAACGGGACATAAAAGGAAGGTTTTAGTACCCATAAACCGGTTAAAACCTACCGCTGGCTTTTGCTTGTGCTGGTACCAAGTTCAACTTCCCGAGTTCCTTTCATTGATTACGTTTGTCTTTGTCTTGTTTGTGTTTTCCCTGTGTAGTTCCCTGGCAGATTGTGGCAGGTGATTGTAATTTTCAAAAATTGAAAATGTTTACTGATATTCTCTAGTATATCTATGAAACAAATATATGACAAATTTAAGGGCCCTGTATTTGTCTACATGTTGTATCTGTCCACTAGCTTATACACTAGTGTAATTTGCGGGCAACGGTTGACAGTAATTGTAAGATCACTTTGCCGGATTATTATATATTTGTTGATATCCATAGACTAGATCAAACTTAGATGTGCCGTTGTTCGACAGTAAGTAATGAATTCCGCCTAGCTCGGTGATAGGAACGTCCTTGAACTTACTATGAATTATGAGCAAAGCTTATTGGTGAAGTACTCATGGTGACTTCAGGCTAAAGTGAAACAACAGGAGCGCTGTTCAATTGTTTTGTTCTACCATGTACTTGTAGAGACTTTGTCTCAATTGCATTTACTCCATATACATTTATAGCTTACTTTTTCAATAACAACAAATATAAGAAACAAAAGGCCGATAAGATTAAGTATGGACACTCCTCTTATTTTATCCATCATAATGCATTAGAAACGTTGCACTCTGAACCCCCTGCCCCCCCCCTCCCCCAATATCTTTTCAAAATATGATAAAATACATCTTCAATAGAATTCTGACAAAATTTTATGAAATTCCTGATATTCCCTCTTTGCATTTCAAAGGTTGATTGCCTTAATGTAAAGTGAATGAAAAGTCTAGAGAAGTTTGGATTCCCGCCAAAAATTCACCCATGTATATCTCCAAAACGGCCCACTGACCTATCAATATTTTACCTAAAATTATGTATGATCCATATTCTAAAAAATAAAATTATTAATTTTAAATCCTTGGTATAATAAAGTTGAGGAGTGACCATCCTTAAATAATTATAACATCGTAAGCCATATTCATAAAAATACTTACAAATAATCAATTGTTGCCATGTTATCAAATATTTCCGGTTTCAATGAAGACAGTGGATTATCTTGTAGAAACCTGAAAGTACACGCACATCTTCTTCACGATTTAAACTTTTGATAGTTCAGTTGATTTAAGTATAAATGAAAATCTGCTTTTCACATGGTGGTTTTGAGTTCTTCTTACTCCCCTTTGGGTCGTTGTCTCTTTGACACATTCCCCGTTTCCCTTCTTTTATCTATTTTGTAATGTTTTTGTTTTTTAATTTGTAAATATTATATTTTTAGGGGAAGATAAATGTAAGAGTACAAATGTAAGTGCAGCAAAAATGCGGCAATAAATGCAACTACTGAACTAAAAAGAAATTAACGGTCAACAAATATATACAAGCCAGTGGTACAAATAATATAAATATATGGCAACTGATAATTATTTCGATTCTTATATCAACACTCATAAGGTTTCCATTAGGTGCATTCGTCTTTGTACACATGGATGAAATGTCATTTCACGCCGTTATTTGGTCTATGACCTTACAAAAGTTGATGTAAAGACTCTTTGACGTTATCGAAAGAACAGTTATTCATTTGTGGTGTTTCCCATTAGTGAATGTGATTGTTATAGGGTCTGTAAGTCTCGTTAAATTTTGAAACTTCCGGGTACAATTTTTGTACCCGGAAGTTGCATTTACCATGATAATATATGACGTTCTAAGCAAAAAATTAAACGTCATAATCCAAAAACGTCATCTATTGGCGGGAGACGTTTTCACATGTCAGTTTTATCGTGAATTCTCGGTGTCACATGACGAGACTTACAGACCCTATAACGGGTTTGGATATACAGCGATCGAATGCCGAAATATTAGAATACCTTTCCTGAAATCGATTTTATTTTGAAACTTGCTTCTACATTTTACTTTTTTTATTAAACTATATCGACTTCTATAGTTCTGCCGTTAGCTGATTTTGCTTTTGTATTTAGATCTTATTAGTAATGGACAGATCAGCTTCAAATATTTCGGGTTATAGGTTTCAAAATGTTTTTGATTTGATCTGCACTGGGGGAGGATTGGGAATGGGTTGTCGAGATAGCAAAACCTCGATTCAGATTAGATTCGGTATTCCTATTGAGTTATTTATAAATTATCTTCGAATAGATAGAGCTAACATTTGATGAATCAACGGCAGTAGAATACCGAAGGAACAAGGGAAGCGATGACTACAAAAATCGAAGTCCAAAGACATGGCAGAAACGGTAACAGATAAAAACAAAGACAAAACAAGGACGTGAGACAGCTACAATGCACGGAAATAAAAAGATAACATTAAGAACTAAGGCACTCATAGTGTGAACTCCCATGAAAACCGGGAGTGACATCAGGTGCTCCGGAAGAAGCATGTCCTGCTCCGCTAGCGGCACCCGTCACACTATCAGTGAGTCAATCCGGGGTTGAGTCAAATCCGGTTATGTCAAATCCGTAAAGACGTGAAATTTACCTGAAAATGTCCGTTTTCATTTGGGACACAGACACGTCATATCTGTCAATGATGTCATGGTGACGGCCATAGAATTTCTGAAGGGATGAAAGTAACAAAGGCTGAACAAATCCCTGACTAAGCAGCTTTTGGGAATGATATGTTATGTTAAACAATGAATGATATGTTAAACAATAATTAATTCTTTTCATTTCGTCAGGGTCAATGAATCAACCAGCAGACAATTAATTCCCAACGATATCCGACTGCTAAGTAGTTCAGTTCTTTTGCACTGGTCCAAAAATTATTATAGCTTGCAGCTTCGAACATCTTTCTTCAAGAAAAACCAAATAGATGTTGGTTAAAAATCTTGGGTTTTTTTTCTTTGTGTCAAACTATAATTTTAGCTCGTTTATTGTACCCCTTTGATTTAAGGTGGGCTAATGAGATACAAAATAATCAACCAAAACTAGATTTTCAGTTTTTGATGTCTATTAAATAACAAAATACCGAAAATAATATAAATTTCGTTTCTTCATACGCGCATTTCGACAACTTATAATATAGCAATAACAGTACATAATTTGAATACCCAAAGACGTCAATCGTAGTCAAAATTCAGTTTACAGGCGACGCGTAGCGGAGCCTGTAAACGGATATTTTGACCGTGAAATCAAGATTGACGTCCTCCGGCATTCAAATAATGTACTGTTATTGCGATTCTCATGCACTTGAACGATTTCATGTTCTATTTTGACTTTCGTATTTGTAACAATATTAGGAACCAGGCTAAACGGGGAACGTTTTTTGTCCCAGGTGTGTATATGGTTGAATTGACGGTTAGTTTTGACAATTCAAATCCTACGTTATATAAATATTGCATTAAAATTTTCAGTCTCAAACCGAATCAAACAGTTTACTGGCTACACATAAAACTCCGTATGACTAAATACACCGGATAAAATCAGCCATCTTCTGCACAAATTCTTAGAATATATATATAATGGACTCAAATTTCAACATTCTATGTCGCAATAGTTCGTTTAAGTACATTAATAACAACTTTTAAAGGGGCTCAAAATCTACACTAAGTAGGTACATATAAACAAAGTAAAAGTAATTAAATTGTAGCTAATAGAAAGCTGAAAATTACAAATGATGCTGATCAAAAGCAAGAATACCTACAATAATTTGCAACTAAAAAAACTTTTTGGGGCCATTTAGAGCTTGCTATATGATGTGAGGTTCCTCTCTGTGTTGAAGACCGTACGGTGACCCCTTGATGCTTTGTTTTGGGTCGTTTTAACCTGGATATGGGATGTTGTCTCCTTGTCTCCTTGACATTTACCTCATTTCCTTTCTTTTTCATATCAAATATAACTACATCTTAACGAAAGACAGAATAAACAAATCATTGCAAAATCTGAAATTTACCTATTTCACCAAAGAAAAAAAACGATGAAAAAAGAAACCCATTGTACATAAATCATCAGTGTTTTTCCATTGTGAACATCAAAAAGGTGGTTGCTCAACACAATTCAGAGGCATTTGTATTTATATCATTTGAAATTATCTCATACCGAATTTAAAAACAACAACCTGCCTTAAGGTAGTACGGGAGTTTAAAATTGCGCATCATTCTTGCGCATCCGACAAAAATATGGAATTCAGTGTGGGAATAACGGCAAAATGATTTTCGATGTCTTTAAGGAGTTAAATTTGATCAAATTTGCCACTTTTATTGGGTAACCATTCAGAATATTCTATTTTTCAGCAAACCCATGTTCTATTAAAGGGAGATAATTTGCATAGAGATAATAGGAAAAAAATAGTTTTTCGCCATTTATTCAAAAATAAGCTCGGTGACACCAAAATTTTTTTCATGCAAATCAAAGGCAATCATATTAGCTAAATGTTTTCCAAATCTTAAAAAATTTGTATCTGATGTAACTAAAATAAATCAAAATTTTGTTAAAATTCGCTAATTTTCCCTATCATTTCAACCAAAATGACAGATTTATGGCCGGTGACCCCCAATTTCTATTTTATATTTTGTATACTGTTACAAAAAAGTATAATTCATGAAAATATCTGGAAATTCTGTCTGACAGTTTTTAAACCCCCCGTACCACCTTAAGTGAAAGGTGGTTATTTTGAAAATAAGGTCGCTTGCCTCAGACACCTTTAAACAGGAATGGAAAACACGGATAAAATTACTTACATATATACTTACAAATATTTCATATTTATGAGGTCATCAAATACTCCAATGTTCAAAGTTGTTATTTTGTTTTCAGAAATAATGCTGAACAAAATATTAATATGTAAATTAAAAAGTAAATTAAACAACGTCTAAAATTGTACAGCTTTTTTACATAGATTTTTTAAATGCATGAAATAGGCTAATAACAAATTCTAAATGGCTCTTGTTAATCGTCAACCAGTATAATACTCGATAACCATATATGTCGCACATGCGCAAATGGTATCGGAATATGAGTAAACGTGATGAAAAACAACAATATTTTTTATTTTGTTCGTCTTAGGTTATGAAGGAAATAAAGGTTAAGAACAATTTTTTTTACTAAATCATGCCATTCAGACACGGAAATGTGTATTGTTTTGTTTTCGATTTGAATTTTAAACCTGCATTTGTTTGAAAACGTCAGATTGTGTATTGTGACGTCATAGACACAGACAACAATGGAGGCGTGAAATCTGCCTTCTCATAGGTCGCTTCAAAATGTCAAATTAGAATCGAAATAATTCATGACAGGTATATGGTTATTGTCATTTAACCATGGGCTGGACCTTAATATTCGTAAATTTAACCCCTCGCTAACGTTCCGGGTTAAATTTGAATATAAAGGCCCAGCCCATGGTTAAATTTCCAATAACCATATACCTGCCATGAATTATTTCTTAAATTACTAAACCAAATTGTCAAGAGTTAAAGTCCATGAGACAAAAATGCAAATCGGGTTGACACCACCGGAAAAATTATCGACTTCAATGGTCCGGACTTGGTACAGGGATTTCATATGAAATGGTAAGTCCGGTTTTAAGGCATACCAAACCTCTTTTCCATTCCGGTAGTGTCCGGTAGTAACTCAAAAGCAATTGTTATTGAAATATTCATCTCGGTGCAAAGTAAAAAAAAATGAAATAAATTTCTCTACAAGGAACTGATATCTATTAAAGAATTTTTTATGATCGTATGAAACAGAATCTTTTTAAACTCTTGATTAATAAGGCGGCCACGATGAAAAACAATGTCTATTGAAAAAGTCTGTATAATTTGTGATAGCTTTCGCGTAACGAATCAACTGTGAAACATACACTTCGTAAGCATGAGAG
The DNA here is from genome assembly GCA_002080025.1 of Modiolus philippinarum. Taxonomy (NCBI): domain Eukaryota; kingdom Metazoa; phylum Mollusca; class Bivalvia; order Mytilida; family Modiolidae; genus Modiolus; species Modiolus philippinarum. Next base: position 17,303 of record MJUU01015483.1, on the reverse strand, counting down.
GCAAGGGATATTACTGTTCATGTTAGGGGATGTTGATAATTTTGAAATTAGAATCGTAGCTTTTGTGGTAAATTTCAGTATTGAGATGACAATTTTCGTCAAATTTGAGATGTAGGTCAAAAACAAATTTAGATCTAGCGGTTTTGTCGTTTCCTTTATCTCTAGTTTTTGTGAATATATTAATGGGATCCATTCAGCAAAAGATGCGTTATTGATACAAAGAACATCATCAATATATCTAAAGTGAGATTAAAGGATCAAGCATAACAGAATACCGAAGTTACCAATTTAGCTTCTCTGTAATCGCATTTCGACAACTTATGTTTATTCAGGGGGATAAAATTAAAATATTTGGAAATCCTCATACCGAAATATGTATAAAAGCTGATAGAGAACCAATAGAACCTAAATATAACATCTAATTACAGGAGAGGATTAAAATAAGATTCAGTTTGATTGTATGAATGAATACGTATGAATTTCATGTATAGGCATTATATTAAATTAAATAAGTTCAAATTAAAGACAAAACTAAAAAATAACAGTGTGCTATACGACAAAAACAAAAACTAGAGGCTCACATTTGCCTGTATCGCTCACCTGGTGACTGGTTTTATTCATTGTCACCTAAAGACCAGCCATTCATACTATAAATCAATTCACCAGATGTTTAAATTTTAATCCCACAGGGTCCCTATATTAAACTATGTTCCATGCTGGTGTCCTCTTGAATGAGGTGCAAACATAATCACAAACTTTAAAGGGGACCACCAAAAGATAATTGTAACCAAGTTTGGTTCCAATTGGCTAAGAAGGTTCAGGGGAGAAGAAATTTGAATGAATTTACCAATGGGTCTCTATGTTAAACTATGGTCCACGCTGGCAGCCATCTTGGATGAGGAACGAACATAAAAATCACAAACTTTAAAGGGGACTACCAAAAGACTATTGTGAGCAAGTTTGGTTCAATTTGGCTTTTAATTTTCAGAGAAGCTCTTGGGATGCATTTTCGATATGGTCCCTATGTTAAACAATGTGTCATGCTGGTGCCTTTCTTGAATGAGGTATGACGATAAAAATCACAAACTCTCAAGGGGACTACTTAAAGACCATTGTGACCAATTTCCAATTGGCCCAGTTGTCTCAGAGAAGATATTTGAATAAATTTCTCATAGGGTCCTATGTTTAACCATGTCCCGTGCTTGTGACAATCTTGGATGAGGTACAAACATAAAAGTCATAAAATCTAAAGTGGACCAGCCAAGGACAATAATATACAAGTTTTGTTCCTTTTGGCTCATAGTGGTTTCAGGATATAAGACCTTTGAATGCATTTCCCATAGGGTCCCTATGGTAACCTATGTTCCTTACTGGGGCCATCTAAGATGAGGAGCGGAGATAAAAATCACAAACTTTAAAGGGAATCATCCAAGGACTATTGTGACCAAGTTTGGTTCGAATTAATTTAGTAGTTTCAGCACAGCAGATCTTTGAATACATTTCAAATAGAGTTCCTATGTTAGACTATGTTCCCCGCTTCGATTAGGCACGAACACAAAAAATTACAAACTTTATAGGGGACAACCCGAGGACTATTGGGACATAATTTGGTCGCCATTGGCTCCGTGGTTTCAGAGGAAAAGATCTTTGAATGCATCTCCCACAAAGTCCTTTGTTAAACTATGTTGCCGATGATAGCGGCCATCTTCGATGAGATGCGAACCTGCTGAACATATGTAGAAATTGTAGTCCTTGAAAAGCTCAACACTTTAGCAATTCATATTTAATATCTATCTCAAACAATTTTTGAAATAAAAGTAAAAACGTTAAAAAATCCCGAAAATTCAAAGAAAAAGGAGTAATAACTCCTGTATGTGTCATCAGGTTTTCTTCAAAATTGCAGGACATGTAGATCTTATCATGCTAGCCATTTTTGTCATTTAAACTTTACTTCTGTCTTCTACCATTTTCAATATATAAGACTAAAAGTAGAAAAAAAACAAAAAAATTACGGAAAAGGGGCAATAACTCCAAGACGTGTTATTGGATATTCTCAAAAATTACAGGGCGGGTAGATCTCATCATGCTGATCATTTTTATCTCGTGTCAGATTTTTTATTTCTGTAAGGGTTTTCGAGTAATTTACAAAAAACGGCAATTAACCCCTATGTTCTCTTTTAGTAACAGCGGCAATGTTGTTTGGTCTACGGACATTAAAATCACAAACTTGAAAGTGCATACCCTGATAATGATTAAGGCCAAATTTGGTTATTAACGGACGGACCGAGGGACGACGGACGCCGAGTTATGGCAAAAGCTAAAATGACCCTTGGCTAGGTGAGCAAAAAAGGCAAATAACAATCAACTACAAGGGTCCTGACTTGGTAGAGACATTTCAAAAGGAATAGCCGGTTTAACTGGTTTTATGTCACGCCATAAAAATATTGGACTAGATCCCCATTCTAAATTGGTAATTAAGTTATTATGTCTTTTCTTTGTTATGAAACATTTCGTCAGTATTAGTTTTGTTAAGAACTGAGCCTTTGCCCGTGGTAAAAAAAAATTCTGTTTTTATTAGCGTAAAGACTTGTCCGTCAGATTGATATTGCTACGGTCAACCAAGTGGCAAAAGTTTAACTGAACAGAAGTCAAAGTTTACACCCCAAGCTTACATTCTAAAACTGATCTGCGGTCGTTAAAAAGACACATTGTGTACAACTGTTACCTTTCCCGTTTGAAATGTATACACTGTGTAGTCTTTTTAAGGTAACAGAATGTTGACGTGGGTTGTAAAACTTGACTTCGATTCATTGAAAGTTTTGCCACTTGGTCGACCTTTGCAATAAATATAACATGTTTAAAGTACTATTTCATAACATTTTATTTAGATAGAATGACATTTTCCAATGATTTACATCCATTTGGAAAGTGATTTTTTTAGATACAAAGAAAATAGGGTGGGGATATAACAAATGATAAGAATATATAACAATTATCCTGACCACTTTTATTTCACTTTTTGAAAAAAAAATAGGGTAGGCTCTCCCATAAAACAAATGATACAAAAGTTGGCCTTATTACATACTGTATTCTATTTGTATGTATTTCGAATATCGATATCCGTTTTCTTTTTTTAACAACATTAAAGATAGAATCAGGTACGACCGAGACGAGAGTAAAAAAATACAGCTAATTTTAATAGATATAGAGCTAGCTACAATTTGTCAGATATCTAATTATATTACATATGGTATAAGTTTCTATTAACCTCATTGGCTACTGAATACGCTCACGTGATTTTAAGAATATCCGGCATATAATTTCAGTGTTGTTTCTAATTTTAGGTATATTGACGCCATGTTTCTATTTTTAAGTTTATTACATAATGATTATAATAGTTTTATTTTATTGGATGAAACCCTGTCACATGATATTCAATTAAAAATCGAATTGACTCGCTTTTACTTTCACTTTTTAAATAGCCAATGAAAAACAGAATTACATGCGGTCACGCGACTTTCGGCCAATCAGAATTGCCTTATTATAAGTATGTTATCGAAGGAAGAAATTGGTGTTGGGCTAGCAGGAGACGTTTGTTGTTCTCTATTCACATTAGAAGCATTTTGCAACAAGTAGACTTCTATTTACAAATACCCGGAAGGTGATCGAAACTAAAAACATGCGATTTACAGTCGGGGTATGCGTTTTAGTAGTTCTGCAAATTTCTACTTGTCTTATCACAGGAATTTCAGACTGAGTTAACGCAAGGTTGGTTTCACTAAAAGGGTCTCATGATTTGTTTATTACATTGTACATATATAAATCTAATAAAAATGTCACGAACCTAAAATAATGTACTGATAGCTTCTTGATGCATGAATCTTTGTATGAAGAGATCGGAAAGCACACCGAAAAGTAAATACAAATGTACAAATACCTATGACAATTTTACAAGGTATGTTATCCTGAAAAAAAAATCGTTGAAAACCCTTACACTTACCAAGTAAGATGATGCATGTTATTATTATGTAATAAAACAATTATTGTCTTTTGTATCGGTCGATATGAGTTTTAATAGACCTAAAAATCCTAATATCAACCTCCGCCTCCGGCGTCGGTCAATATTAATTTTTAGGTCTATTAAAACTCATATCGACCTCTACAAAAGACCATAATTGTAAAATATTGACGCTATGTTTCTATTTTTAGTTTTATTGACGCTGCATGGCTGGTTGGACTTTCAGACTTTAGTTTTTCACTAAGAAAGGTCTTATGAAAAAATTTTTAATAAATGTTGGAAAACGCCTTACACATTAATAGGAGTTTCCGTCGGAGAAATAAAAGGGGGGCTTTAAAATGTTTTTACAAAGCAAACACTGAATTCGATGAAAAATATATTTAACAGTTGTCACATGTTTTTATTGCACACTTCACGTAAACACGCTAATAAAAGGCATACTTGTTTGGTTTTTTATTTGCAAATTCAAGAGAAATGTCGTCATTAATTTATCCTACGAGCACTCATGTAACCCATTCTAGATGATGGCAGATCCACACCCGCCTTCAAATAAAGCTTCTATTTCTAATTTAATTCCGATGTATTGACAAAATTTTCCTCCACAGAAATGTCGAGACACAATGAAACTACATATGTAATATAAAATGATGGACTTTTTACTCTGTCAATATGTTAAATATTGACCTGTTAGGAATATATTGACCTCGGACTTCGTCCTCGGTCAATATAAACCTAACAGGTCCATATATAACATATTGACTTCGTAAAAAGTCCATAATTGATAAATATTCTGCTGAAGTGAAATATCCAAGTAAATCCTGCAATTTGATTGGTTACCTTGAAAGGGGATATATGAGACCGTATCCCCGTGGTAGCAAAAATCACAATTTTTGATCGCTTTTAAAAGAAAATTATAACACCTCTAGCAGAATATAAAAGTTATTCGGGCTTCACAGGGAATACGGGTTCATATTTCCTGTCTGTGCCCTATCTCCCCTTCGCCTGGCGGCCCAGGGGATATAAAAAACAGACAGGGAGATTCCCGAATAAAATATAGTATATTCCAATATAGAAAAGGCCGGCTATAAGTTACAGCATGCTGTAGCTTTAATAGCTAACTATACACATCTCATTTTAAAAAAAGTTTACATCCCAGGACTGTTTTACAATGTACTAGTCCTAGTCTCAATAATATCATTTTTAGCTCACCTCACGAAGTGAGGGGTGCTTATGTGATACTCCTAGCATCGGCGGCCGCGTCCGGTAAGAAGAATGGTTAAAGTCCATACCTGCTTACAGACATGCCCCACACCAACCATATTGGTATGCCTGATGCATTTTGGGATGACGACTGTCAGAATGCATGCTTTGGATTGTGTCTCTGACATAAATTTTGCGCATGGACGACTTGGTTAAGTAGAATGATTAAAGTCCATTCCAGCTTACTGACATGTCTCACATCAACCATATTGGTATGAATGATGCATTTTTTGGATGACAACAACATGCATGCTTCGGATGCTGTCCCGACCTACATTTTACGAATGAGCGACTTGGTTAGGTAGAAAGGTTAAAGTCCATTCCCACTTACTGAAATGTCCCATATCAACCATATTGGTATGTATCAGTATGATGCATTTTGGATAACAACAACAATGCATGCTTCGGATGCTGTCTCTGACCTTACGCATGAGTGACTTGGTTAGGAAGAATGGTTAAAGTCAATTCCTGCTCACTGACGTATCCCGCATCAACCATATTGGTATGCATAATGCATTTTAGATGACAGCTGCAGTGAATGCTTTGAATGCAGTTTTATGCATGACCGAATCTGTTACTGCTGCGGTCAAGGAAGTGGCAAAACTTTCAGTTTATCGAGATTAAGATTTACACCCCAAGCTCTCTACCTAACATTGACTCGCAGTCGTGCAAAGACAACATTGTATACATGTGTCAGGTTTTCACGTCTGATATATCAACAACGTAGACATTTCATATCGATGAATCTAACACATTGTGTAAGATTTGGGTGTTAATCTTGACTTCATTACAATAAAAGTTTTGCCACTTCCTTGACCGCGGCAATAAAAAAGGATGTGAATTCACTAAGTTGAGGGCACCTTTTCATTTTACTGTACATTTGTCTTCTTTTTCTTTGTCATTTGTCTTATGATGTGCAGTGTCTATTTTTTTTTAACTTGTTCAATGTTTGGTTAACATATAGCTATTACACTTGCATTTTGTAATAATGTGTAATAAGTATGGTAAAAAAATTTCAAACAAATTTCACTCAAATTTGTCAGTTTTTGGTCCATTTTCGCATAAGAATAACAAGACCGCGCAAATCTGTCTTGAATATGGCAATGTTGCATGATTGCCATTATGATTTGGTATTTTAACAGCCATTCGTCGACTTGAACATAATATTTTTCACAAAATTGATGAAAAATGGAATTTTTAACATTTCAGATTTGTCCAATGTTTACTGTTTAATCGCATAATATGTCAAATCTAAAGAAAATATCTGCAGATATGCAAATTAATTGCCCTAAGCGATACTTTAGTTGTCTTCAAACATTGTTTAGAAAAACAAGGAGTGTATTATGTGACTTTGAATACAAAAAGTCTTACCCCTACCCCAACACATTTTCCCTACAATTGTCAAATTTTTGTCAATGTTGGGATAAAAATATCCAAAACACTTAAAATGTGCGTTTCATTTAACAATGTTACATTAATTCTATCACGTCATTTTAATTCCCAGTTGTCAGCTTCAACTCTTTATATTGTCCAAACTTGATGAAAAATTGGAATTTTCAGAATTTCAGATTTATCCAAAATTCACTTTTAGTCGTTATATGTGACAAATCTGGTGGATTTATCTGCAGATATGTTAAATTTTTGTTCTAACCAATATTAAGTTATTTTTAAACACTGTTTAGAAAAACAAGGAGTGTTAAATGTTACTCTACATACCGAAAATCTAACCCCTACCCCAACAAAATTAAACTGAAAAATCCCCAAAAAAACATATTTATGTAAAAAACATACTAATGTTTAACTTTTTTGCAACAGATATATTGATAATATGGAATTTTTACACCAAAATATGGATAGAATTGAATATTTTTGGCGTTTTTGTGAAAAAGGGGAATTTCCAGCATTTCAGACTTTTACAAAATTCAAAGCTGAATTGTTGAATAACTGCCCACTATGCATGTGCATGATCTTATTTGTTATACATGGGAGTTTCTGTGTATTTTTGGTGTTTCAAATGATATTTCATTGGATCTTTATACAATGTTAAAGCTTTTCAGGCTGATTAAAATGAAATAAATTGTGTTGATTATTTGTGGGATGGGGTGATATGTTTGCAATTTTATGAAAGTATAGTGAGTCTAAAATATCAAAATGGAATAAAAAAGATAACAGGAAACACCTACAATGGCCGAAAAACATAGCCACATGCCAGAAAGTAAATAGGAACTGCACAAGAAAAAAACCCACAATAAAAATACAAAAGANAATATTAAGTTATTTTTAAACACTGTTTAGAAAAACAAGGAGTGTTAAATGTTACTCTACATACCGAAAATCTAACCCCTACCCCAACAAAATTAAACTGAAAAATCCCCAAAAAAACATATTTAAAACATACTAATGTTTAACTTTTTTGCAACAGATACATTGATAATATGGAATTTTTACACCAAAATATGGATAGAATTGAATATTTTTGGCGTTTTTGTGAAAAAGGGGAATTTCCATCATTTCAGACTTTTACAAAATTCAAAGTTGAATTGTTGAATAACTGCCCACTATGCATGTGCATGATCTTATTTGTTATACATGGGAGTTTCTGTGTATTTTGGTGTTTCAAATGATATTTCATTGGATCTTTATACAATGTTAAAGCTTTTCAGGCTGATTAAAATGAAATAAATTGTGTTATTTGTGGGATGGGGTAATATGTTTGCAATTTTATGAAAGTATAGTGAGTCTAAAATATCAAAAGCATACTATCTAATAGCTTAGATATAATGGCACGATATTTAATCAAAATTCATGAAGTATTTACATCTGAAAGTCAAAACAGCAAAAGTTCTGAAAAACGGAAAATTCCCATTTTGCATAAAATTTCGAGCAGAAGGATCAAAGAGGCACCCATTAAAATATTTAAATCTACTTAAGTATTTTTTGCATGTCACTTATGGTTAAATACAAACAAGAATTTGCATTAGACATTATCTTTTTATCCTTTAAAGCCTGAATATTTTTTATTTTCCCTTACTTTTAAGGAGGAGGGGTGATACGTTTTGCATTTGTGAACCCACAATAAATCTTAAACTTTTTACACTCAATTTGTTGCTAACATATCATTTATAATTATTACATTGGCATTTATTAGATTCATATTAAAATTTTAAACGATCCAAAAGTCAGAAAGTTAAAATTGTGAAAATATTTTTTTTAATTTATACCGAAAATCAGAATTTCATTGACTTTGATGCTCTTATTTTCTAACATTATATCACAAGCTGACAAATAACTAAATACCGAAGTTAGGCATAAAATTAGGCATAAAAACTAGATAAAATCATGAGATTTATTTATCAGAAAGGAATTAACAGTTAAAAAAGTCATTTTCGCAATTTTTTGCAAGGGGAGGGGTACATTTTCTGTATTGCCAGATCATTGAAGTGGCGTAAAGTGGCCAAACTTGTGTTCATTGTAAAACATATTAAATAAGCTTCAATTTAGTACCAAATTTCACTACATCTAACTTATCTACAGCAATTATGGAGCTTTAAAGCCGATTTTGGATAAAACGAAAATGCAAGAATTTTGTGAGATGCACTATAAAAGCAGCCCTATACTGTCTATGCTGCAGGTGATATTCGTGTTTTCGTGTTAACATGTTCTATTTTGAAGAGGTGATTATAAAGGAAGTATAATTGGTCAGTATCTTATGTATGTGTGTGTGTGTGTGTGGCGGGGGGATGCACGGAAATGGTTCAAATTTTGCATTTTTGCATTTCTGAAGTCCAAATAATGTCTCAAACGTTGAAAAACAAAACGTATTTTAATAAAAGGATAGGCATGCTAAAACGATATAACATCCATATTTTTAGGATATATATACATCTCAACAACAAATCAGGGGAAATCCTATAAAACTTAGCAATCCCATTTTGCACACGTTTTCGGTTAGAACGATCAATTATAGCTCCCTTAAACAGTTTAATTGTACTTGAAAGATAATCTTCATGTCACATATAGTGAAATCTAAGCCAAAATGTAAATAAAACATTATATTAAAGCATTTATAGTATGATAATTTTTTTCTTAAATTTTCAGGCGGAGGGGAGCTTATTTCGACATTTGCGAACCTAACAGAAGATTGAAACAAACTATTTTGAACACAATTTGTTGCTTAGTCACCAAAACATTATTGCGTAGCAATTAAAACAATCATATTCAGTTTTTTACAATCCTAACATTGGAAGATAATATTAAAAATATTGAAAGTCCAGAAAATTTCAATTTTTCAAAAACATTGACAATTAAAGCAAAAATCTTTGAACTCTAATGGTGGTCATTTTTTAACCTTGTGTCATAACTGAAAAGTAAGGTACAAAACGTATATGAAAATTACCAAAGCTGTATATCTAAAAGGAATAAAAAACCAAAAATTCGTTTATTTTCACCATTTTCGCATTGGGAGGGGTATCATTTTATATCCCCAAAAAGACCCTTAAAAGACATAAAATGACCAAATGTAGATTTATTGTGAAGATCATGAATAAAGCTTTCATTTGATACCAAAGTTTTGTATATTTCATCCATCTGTAGATAAAAGAGGAAACTTCGGTGAAAACGAAAATATAAGAATTTTAAGTGATGTACTATAAAAGTAGCCCCATTCTGTCTCTACGTGCAGGTTATGTTCATGTTAACATTTTTTATTTTGAAGAAGGGAAAAAAAGAGGATTGAAACAATTTGGTTAAGATCGGAAGAGTGGGGTGCACGGAAAGGGATTTTTATAGCTTTTTTCCTCATTTTTTTACAAAACAAATTTATGAAGATCACCACATTATAAATGCGTCCTGAGGTTGGATATGGTCTTTTTATTAATATTCGCCTGTATTTTCATCCAAACCAAAAACCAAACGTCATCCACTATTCAAAATGTATTTTATCTACCTCTGAAAGCATAAATATTCAGTAGTATCGTTGAAAAGTACATCATTTAGATACTTTAGGTTTCCATTTATGTCTATGTTTCGGATGATTATACTTTCGATTTGCTGGTACTGTGAATAAACATGACATCAACCGAAAAGCAAAGACGATCAAATATATGCAAAATGCCAACATTGTATAAGAAAGTACAACAAAAGCATATACAACAAGAAAATCTTAGTGGAACAATATAATTTTCATAATTCGGTATAAATACAAAATAATATAAGACAAGACAAACAGACCCAAACACGAAACTCAATGTCATTGATTTTTCAAAAATGTGTGAATATGAAATTCTGAATGATATCAACTTGCTTTAACCCGTAAGTTACGTGTAATGACAGCAATTTGTAATGTATAATCGGCATTGAGGTGGATCAAATAAAGACACCTGACAAGTTTTCATAAAATCCTTGATATCACTTCCTAGCTTTTGGACAAAAAAGCCATAATAATAAAATCTAGAGAAACCCATTTTCTCCCAAATTTTTAATGACTTGTATTTTTATAAAAAGCACACGGACCTATATATTTCTTTTTGCCATTTCACTTAGTCTTTAATGCTTAATCTAACTATAAATGCGTCCAAGGAAAATACAGATATGTAGGTATACAAAGTTGTAGCAGTAAAGAATCAGGTTAGATAACTATCCGGGCAAAACATGTGATATTTTGTTTTAATTTGTATTTTCTTGTAAAATTATATCAACAAATGGTTGAAATTGGTAAAATATTAAATTTGAGAACATAAACATTGTTTCTACATAATGCTTCTTTATGTTATATTTGGATTTAAAAAGTGCCAGATTTTTTTAGATATCATATGAGGTCAATTTTCAATAAAATCGCGTTTTCAGTAGGCTTAGATTGGAACCCGCTTAGACCCATCTACCACATGAAAGATTGATAATTATCATATATGCACTGCGGATTTCATAACGTACTGTTAAAAATGCAAATTTTAATAGTTTTTGCCTGTGGTTTATCGATTTTGACTAGATTTATGATCCTTTTGGCCACAAAATTTCAATTTTTCATTTTTATTGTGTTGCAGTTTAGTTTTATTTGATATATCTAAGATATATCCTCTAAAATAAAATAAACACCTGAAATACAAGCAGTTTATACCTACAGTAAAATCAGATTTGTTAGTCCGTCGAACAAACTAGCAGGAAGACTTTGTATGTTAGTTTTGCGAATACTCCTGTTGGAAAAAGTAAAGAATACATAAAAGTATATCAAAGAAAGACTCACAAAGTATCCATCAAAATACTTTCAAGCGTAACGCTTATGTCCGTTCCTTTAAAATAATATAACATGAAAATAATCTACAGGAAAATCTAACATGAATGTAGATTACACACAAGATCCTGTTCATTACCATATTTCATCCACTAGAGATAGATAATTTTTTAAATTTCTATTGCAAGGCTTGCTCAGCATTTTGAAAATTTTATATTTCACTATCGAGAGAGGATCAAATATGGTAATAATTAGAATAAAGTGGATTAATATTTTCTCTCATGATGAATTATAAACACCGATAATTGCATTCCAAAACAACCGCAGTAGAATACCGAAGGAACAAAGGAGTGAAATTTACAAAAATCGAAGTCCAAAGATAGGGCAAAAACGAGAACACAGAAAACAATGACGTTAGACACAAAAACAATGACCTTAGACAGATACAAAGCACAGAAACTGAAACAATGACCTTAGACAGATACAAAGCATAGAAACAGAAATTACAACATTCAAAACAAAGGCACTCACAGTGTGAACTCCAGTGAAACTGAGAGTGACATTAGGTGCTCCGGAAGGGTAAGCATGTCCTGCTCTGTTAACAGCACCCGTCACATTGTAAGTGATTCAATCCGGGAAAATGTCAAAGTCGGTAGTCAAATCCGGGAAGACGTGAATCTAGCTGAAAATGTCCACTTTCATTTGGGATACTGACACGTCATATCTTTCAATGATGCTATGGTGACGGCCATAGAATTTCTCGAGGGATGAAATTAAGATAGGTTGAATAAATCCCTGACTAAGCAGCTTTTGGGACAGTGTTTTTGCTCTGTTCAAAAAATCACTGTACAAACCGAAAGATATTAACGGGAAATAGCTTTTTTCAACATACATTGAATATGAAAATTTATCGAACGGATTAAAACCTGTTTAAACTTGATATATCATTAGAGAAACCATAATATTACAGCATCTCAACTTCTTAGTTCTTGATTTTATGCATATTTCTTTTTGCTATACATCTAAGAAATAAATTTCATTTTTGAATTAAACAGGATAATTGCAAAATAAATTGTAACATTAAATAAATTAAGTAATATAAAAAATACTTTTGGTCATAAATATGGAATAAGTTATGTTCAGAATGGCTGAGATAGTTTTCAAATATTCAATTTAAACTGTAAAAATCGTTGAAATTATCACTTAGAGCATTCTTGTACACGATGGGTATCGAAAATTACATTTGAAGAAAAAATTTGTTCACCAAATATTTGATTTAAAAAGTTTCTATTTTTAACCAAAAGTGGTTTTCTGAACGGGTTGCAGTAATTTTTCTCCATAAATTTTTCGATGTCATGTATAGCTTAACTACATTTCCATTTATGAATATTTTTTTTCATGCTGGAGGGATTATATCTGGCATGAAAAAAATAACGCAAATTGAACAGTTTAACAATGTCAAGAAAAAGTGTGACCTTAAAATAAATAGAGCAACTGCAAAAGTTGATTATATGCCGCCTGTGGCCATGCTAACGTGATTAGGTTATTCTTGTCATTCGATATTAGGGAAATATCATTTTAAATCAAAAACTGAAAAAAAATAGTGATGTCCATTTCATGGTTTTATATACAATGGGCCATTAATATAAAAAGTTCCTATTTTCTGAGCCAAAATTTGAAGTTTGGAAGCGTTATGCACAAAAGTGTATGGATGAAAGCATAAATTTTGCGTTAACCATTGCTATCTAACTGTGAAGTACTATATTCTTTGATTCTATGAATCTGTCAGACCATTCTTACAACCTGTTCTGAGACCCACTTTTAGGTGAAAATGGGACATTTTTTAAATCAAATATTAGATGTAAAAATATTTCTTAAAATGCAATTTTCGATGTACATCAAGTACAGGAGTGATTTAAGAGATAATTTCAGCGATTTGTAAAGACTAATTTGAATTTGTGAGAACAAACAATCCTTAATATATAAAGCATTGTCAACAAAAAATATTCCAAATTTATTACCAAGAGTATACTTAGCGTTCAAGACAGTAATTAAGGAAATAGCCAGTCTTTGTATTTGTACTTCTAAATAACACTTTATCAGAAACATGTTTGAGGAAAAGAACGATATTGACATTATAATTATATGTGTGCTAAAAGAAAGTTAAAGACGTGTTGTATGATAATCAGCTATTAAATAAATGTAAAGCTTTCTAACACCAAATAAAAGTGTACTGCCTGACGGATGCTATTATGGAGCAGATCATACTTACTTTTCCCGATCACCTGAAGATATTTTACAATTTTGGGATTTGCACAGCTAATACAATGAATTCGTAGCTGTTCAGTTTTGCTTGATTTGTATATGTTAGCTTTGTCTTGTTTGTCTTGGACGCCATTTGTGTTACGTCAGGTTGCCATGTNGTGCTGTTAACAGAGCAGGACATGCTTACCCTTCCGGAGCACCTGATGTCACTCTCAATTTCACTGGAGTTCACACTGTGAGTGCCTTTGTTCTGAATGTTGTGGTTTCTGGTTCTGTGCTTTGTGTCTGTCTGGCGTCATTGTTTTTGTGTCTAACGTCATTGTTTTCTGTGTTCTCGTTTTTGCCCTGTCTTTGGACTTCGATTTTTTTGAATGTCACCCCTTTGTTCCTTCGGTATTCTACTGCCGTTGTTTTAGATCTCTGCGTTGTAGATATAGTGCAAAGAAGAAATATTAAGGGATGTCATATTAGTGACAGAGAGAACCACGGCAAAAGAAATGCTACAGATTTTAAATATTTAAGACATTGAATTTTTCAGAATCAATAGTGTTAGAGTCATTATTAAACATCTAGATGATTTTGTTGGCTATACCTTTTCTTTCGTGTGGTCGCCTTGTTAAGCGAATCAAAATTGAAATATTGAAATACAGTACTGTTCAACGTAGCCCTAACCGTTTGACGAAGGTGAAACGGATTGCTGACGGGACGTGAACGGTTCGCCGACAGGATCGTGACGGGACGGGACTTGGCGAATCGTTTTACGTCCATAACAGTTTAAGTCCGGGTACTCGTCATTTGACCAAAACATTACGTCAGTTGACGAGAAAGAACTCGACAGTTAATGATATGCAAAATAATAAATACATTTATAGTTGATTGAAATTTCCCAACGATGCGAAATGAATAATCACTTCGTGATAACGGTTTTATAACACATTTACAATGTTTTGGAATAGTCAAATTCTTCAATTGGATAAAAGTATTTTAAAAAGGATCCATGAATTAATATTTAAATTTCCTTTATATTGCTGAAAACTCCAAAAAAATAAAAAGGATAAAAAAATCAATTAACTTAAGTAAATAATTATTTTTTTTTTATTTTTACTTTTGCAAATGGGCTGGTCAGAGGAAAACTTTCAATTTCAACATGATTTTGTTCAAAATTCCATGTAAAATGAACACTTTTGATAAAATCTTCATTTAAGTCAAAACTGTACAGGTAAGAGCCAACCTATTTTTTACACATTATTTTGTTAAAATAATGTACAATTTGGATTTAAAAAAACATCTGTAAATTCTAATTTCAGTCATTACAAATGTACAAGCAGTGCGAATCTTCGCTTCTACACATTAGTTTCTTTAAAATTCCATGATAATCTTAATTAAATAGTCACTTTAAATCTTCATGTTAGTTATTACAAATGTTCCGGGCAGTGTGAAACTTTCCTTTTACACATTATTTTGTTCAAAATTTTTAAAAAATGAAAAATTTTAGTTAGAAAGAAATCACTTGTTAATCTTGTTATTATAAATGTACTGGTCAGTTCCCGTTAATCTTCATTTTAGTTAATATAAATGTTCCAGTCATTGCGAAACCTTCCTTTTATGCATTTTTTTTCAAAATTCCAAAGGAAAAACTTTAGCAAACAATCGCTTGTTTATCTTTATTTTAGTCATTATAAATGTACCAGTCAATGCAAAACTTTCCTTTTTTACATTATTATTTTGTTCAAAATTTCCTGAAAATGAAAATTTTAGTAAAAAAAAGCCTTGATGATATTAATTTTAGACATTATAAATGTACCGGTTAGTGTAAAACTTTCCTTGTACACGTTATTTTGTTCGATATTTCATAAAAATGGAAAAAAAATAGTAAAAAAACACTTGTTTATCTTCATTTGAATGATTATAAATGTCCTGGTTAGTGCTACACTTCCCTTTTACACATTATTTTGTTCAAAATTTTGTGAAAATGAAAAATTTTGCAGTACAAAATCACTTCTTAATATTTATTTAAGCCATTTTAAATGTACTGCTCAGTGCGAAACTTCAATCGACATATTATTTTGTTCAAAATTTCATGAAAATGAAAAAATGTAGTACAAATCACTTGTTGATATTTATTATTGTAATTTTAAGTGTACCGGTCAGTGCGAAACTTCCTTTTTACACAATAATTTGCGAAAAATTATATGATTATGAAAAATTTTTGTAAGAAATCACTTGTTAACCTTCATTTTAGTCATTATAAATGTACCTGTCAGTTCAAAACTTTTAACTTTATTTTGTTCAAAATTCCATGATAATGAAAAAGTTTAGTTAAAATCACTTGTTAGTCTTCATTTTAATCCTAATAAATGTACTGGTCAGTGTGAAACTTTCCTGTAACATTTATTTTGTTCAAAATTACATGAAAATGAAAAATTATAGTAAAAAAGCAATTGTTAATCTTCATCTTAGTCATTTAAAATGAAACCTTCCTTTCACTCATTTTGTTTGTTCAAAATTCCATAAGAATGAAAAATGTTAGTAAAAGGCAGTTATTAATCTTCATTTTATTCATTATAAATATTCCAGTCAGTACGAAATTTTTCTTTTACACGTTATTTTGTTAAAAATTCCATGAAAATGAAAAAATTTAGTCATAAATCACTTGTTAATCTTCATTTTAGCCATTATAAATTTACCGATCAGTGCCAAACTTTCCTTTTACATATTTTTTATTGAAAATATATACTTTAAGTAAAAAATCACTTCTTAATCTGTATTTTAGTCATTATAAATGTATCGGTCAATGCAAAACCTTTTTTTATGATTATTTCTTTCTCCTCAATTCCAATAAATGAAAAAAAATGAATAAAAAAAAATTATTAAACTTCATCCTCAGTTACTACAAATGTACCGGTCAGTATAAAGCTTTCTTCTCACACATTTTTTGATTTTGTTTTTTCCAGCACTTCATGAAAATGAAGAATTAAATTTAAAAAAAAACTTAATCTTCAATTCATGCAGTAATTCCAAATGCACTGGTCAATGCAAAACTTTCCCTGTACACACTATTTTTTTAAAAACTTCACAAAAATGACAAATTTAGATAAATAAAAGCCATCAATGCAGCAGTTCCTTTCAAATTTTATTTTATTTAAAACTTAAATTAAAAAAAAATATTATCAATAATTTTTTCCAATTCCAAATATTTATTAATTAATTTCAAATGGATTAATCTCTAATTCGCAAAAAAAAAAATTATCCGAGATATGACATGATGTATGGACGAATCTGGACGCGAGTTGGGCGAATAGGCTTCTCGTCATCCGTCACCTTTCGCGTCAATTGACGGGTTAGACGAATAGCAAGTCTTCACATTAAATAACTGATCGCTGACTGGTCAATGACGAACGGATGACGGATGACTGATCTTTTTTTTTCTTTGTAAGAGCTATGTTGCTCAGTACTGTAAATCTTGAAAAAGACATGTAAGACTGGTTCAGTGATCTTTAATGCTTTTGCCCTAAAGAGGATATAACTTTT
>MJUU01015482.1:42426-59483 GCA_002080025.1 Modiolus philippinarum | reverse complement strand
TAGGTTGGTCTTGGGTAGTACATGTCAGTCTGGCAGGTGACTTTTGTCCTTGACCTCAATTTCACAGTCTAGTGAGCATGTTCACTTTTCTGATTAGTTCACTTAGATTTTACATCAATTTAGAGTCCAGCAGGGACAGGCGAGACATCCTTTAGGGTCATCACTTGTTATTTTATTGCCATTTTTATTTTTTCATTTCCATTGAACTTATTACATATTTGATTCTGACTTATATTCTATGTCTTGTTGTAAGTGTGCCTCCCCTGTGACATAATCTTCAGCTTGTTGAAGGTGGTCACTATATGGTAGAATAGAAGACTACCCCCATTCACGCCCTCTAATTATTGTTCCTTTTTTATACGACCGCAAAAAATTTGTGGTCGTATAATGGTATGGTGCTGTCGTCGTCGTCTGTAGACACTTTTGTTTTTGGTCAATAACTCAAGTTCCAGTTGATCAAACCTTCTGAAATTTTAACACAATGTTCCTTGGCACCAAGGGAAGGCTAGGAATGGTTTTGGGCTTTGTGGCCCCTCCTGTTTCTAAAAAAGGGATCAAAAAGGGCAAAATTTGGTGTTTTCACATATTTTACTGTAGAATGTTTATTATTTATCAGATTTTGATGGCGTTTCTTTTAGTGTACTCCTTAAAAAAATTCCAATCTGGGGTATGCCAACGGATATCATGTGGCATGTACCATTTACGAGATAAATGGGGCCCAAAAGGGGCGAATTTCAAAAATTTTAATTTTTTTATTTTAAGTCCGATTTTGATGCAGTTTTTTGCAATGGATTCCTTATGAAAAATTTTTTAGTGCTGCACAATCAGATTTTTGATAACTTTTTCCTTTCCAAGCTATGAGGGGCTCAATGGGGCCAAAATTGCAAACATGGGGATAACCTAAATTTTTTATTTTTCATCAGATTTTGATGGGATTTTTTACGTTGGATTCCTCTCATTGTAAGCTTTCAGTAGTATGTCAACAGATTTGTCGTAGCTCTTAACGTTTCCAAGATATAAGGGGTCAAAGAGGCCAAAATTGCAATTATTAGAAATATGTGAAATCTTCCATTTTTCATCAATTTTTTTTCTTTGGATTATTCTCATTGTGTAAGCTTTCACTACTATGGCAATAGATTTTGCGTAGCTCTTACGGTTTCCAAGCTATAAAGGGTCAAAGGGGCCAAATTGCAATATTTCAAAATATGTGAAACAGATTTTTCTTATTGTGTCCAGCAAATTACTGTGTCCATATTAATTTTGGTTAACACTTGTTCAAATTTCAGTGGTCAACATGCTTGCTCAGCGTAGCCCTTTATTGTGTAAAATGTTCTACCAGCATGTTAGCAGGGTTGTACCTAACAGCCAGGAGCCTGGTAATTTACCCGGTTACTTCCGTGTTGCTACCCAGCTATTCTAGAAGAATTTGTTTTTTATTAATTTTCATATCAAAGATATAGAAACAACCATAAAGTGTCGTTTTATCGTGCAATCTTCTAAATTGGTAAACTGAACATGAAATCAATCACTGTACGTCGATTTCAGATCATTCAAGAAAAAACTTTTGTGATGTTAATCAGACGCTTGTAAATCAAAACCAAAGTAAGCCATGCAACATGAACATGGCAAATTTGAGTTCAAAATTTTATCAATATTTCATTTCAAGTTAAATACGAAGCACCACACATTGAAATTTCATGAACGTTCCCTATGTTCATGAAACTTCAATGTGTGGGGCTTCGTTTTTCAACTTGAAATGAAATATTGATAAAATTTCCGACTCCTGTGCAACATCTTGTCATGGTACAACGCGACCTCGATTTTCGTTAGAATTTATCAAGTTCATGTATAAAATAACTTTAGACTTCGATTTATGACAGATCAACAAATGAATGAACATCAACTTTGGGAGCTGCCAGCGGATAATGCATGGCAATTTCAAATTAGAACTATAAAGTCCAAACTTTCAGGTCAGGATACGTGACAGCCATACTCTGATACATTTTTTTTGTAAATGTTGTGTACCCAAATATCCTGTCCTCCTTTTTCTTCCCCATCCTGGCATAGACATGAACAGAAATATATATGTAAAGGCATGATGCCACAAGGCACAACCATTTAGTTGTCCCGACTGGGAGGGGGCTGCAGTTGGTGGCTGAGCTTTTTATGCCCCTGCGACAAAACATTTGGGGGTGGGGGTGGGGGGCATATTGTTTTACCCTTGTCCATCTGTTCGTCCATTCGTTCGTCCGTCCATCCATATGAATGAAAAACACAACTATTCACGTTTTTTAGAAAGTATGCAAATAAATTCCAACTACTTCAAAGGAACAATAAGTAGATGTGCACACACATATCTTTTGGAATATTCAAAATGGCCTCGGTTGCCATGGAAACTGAAAATAAGATGGGAAAATTCAGAGTGCTTCAAATTTGATAAAACTTTACAAGAAGGATGTCTAGCACCCATAGAAATGATTTTTTGTCTCAGAATTTTCAAAATGGCTGCCGTTGCTATGGAAACTGGAAAAAGGCGGGAAATTTCAAAGTGCCTCAAAATGGATGAAGATTGCATAGAATTGATTTTTGGGCTAAGAACTTCCCTTTTATATATTTTTGAAAAAGGGGAGGCATATCATTGTGTCCATACTTGTACTGTGTCAACACACACTTAAATTTGCACTTGCCATATTGATTCAGGGTTCAATGAGCGGTTGCATAATTGGTTGCCATTCGACGACAGCTTAGTTTAAGTACAAATTTTGGCTGTCGACTTTTTTACAGAAAAAAATGGCCAGATTCCATTTTAAAAAAAATATCTGGCTGAAAAGATAGCAATTCAAAAACAAGAAATTTTCCCAGCTTTGTGTTGCATAAAAATTCAAACAGAAACATTATTTTTTGGTATCTGAACATGCTGAACTCTTGGTAAATATAGGTTGCATTGTGTACTCAGTATCATGTGAAATTGAGAAGAAGAAATACCAAAAATTCTCACACTTGCAGAAAACACAAAACAAACACCACCTACTAAACCAAATCACCAACACATATTTATGACTATAGGTATAGAAGCCTACTTCTTGGTTGCAGATAACTGCATTTTCCAATTGTTGTTTGAAAAAAAATGAGAGGATAATGAGTAAATGTACTCAAGACATTGTTTAAAAGAAACTTGGTTGTTTTTTGTTGTTTTTTTTTCAGTTGCATCTTTGACTCTTCAAATCCATAATCCTTTCCATTTACACTTATTGCAGCTGACAGGACATTCCTGTCATTTAACTTGCACTGGAAAGACATAAATTGTTGAAATTGCCAAAAAACAAAGGTTACCGTGTATAAAATGAAGCTCATATGGCCATTGAAACTCAATGACAAAAAACCTTTAACATTTATTACCGCAAAGTTTCTTGAACTTCCTATTAGTATAGTGTTTATTCATTTGTTGATTTCAAAATAAGAACAATCGTAACAAAGCTTTAAAATTTTATTTACACCATACAGGAGAAATTTCGAATATAATGCCATTTAATGTTCATTCAGTGTACATAACATGTCCATCTGCTGGAAAATATTTCAATGTATAGTTTTTTCACATAAAAAAGCTTTGTTTTGGGGTAAGAAGATAGATGCCAGGAGAGTGCCAGAATGCAGGATTTTGCGTTATTTACCCAAGAGCTGCTGGGGGCCTTCAGCAGCCCCAGACCCCCTGCCGTGAATGCTTCACGAGGTGGGAAATCTGCTTCGAGAATCTTCATCAACCCAGCTACTTTTTCAAATTACCCTCCTATTCTAAATCTTAGAGACAACCCTGAGTTAGTATACATAAAGAATATACAAAAGGCAGATTGATTATTGCTGTATTATTTTGTATTCTTAATCTTTCTACCATATATTTAAGTCAAATGAAAGATAAATGAGAGGCTGAAAATTTTAAATCATATACAAAATATTCACACCAACATGATGAAGTGAAAAGTGTTTTATGTCACATATATGTTGTTTAACATGATGATATAAGCATAATATAAACTGATAAAGTACACTTTAAATGTTTGTATACAAATTTTGTTCTTCTAGCCATAGTTCATTATATGCACAGAATATTACCATCTTTAGAATAGGACTTCAAATGTGTTTTCTGTGCATTACCTGTATAAGAGGGATATTCTCATTGTATGATAAACTTCCACAATATATATAGTTCCAATGTAAAATGTCCCCTTGCTCAGAATTGTTGGGAATGTATCTCATTATGCAGATAATTCTTAAGATTCTTTAGACCTGCTGGAATAATTGCCAGGCAAAACAAAAATACATGGACAATTAATGGCCACTGTTATATTCTTTGAAATAAAATTACAGTGTGTTGATTCTGTGATCACATTCAGACTACTATAGTATATAGTAAAACCCTAAAACCCTTATATTATACATACTCATTTCATCTTTTTTAGTCGATACAAAGCTTTAGAAAACATGATGGAAGAAGCCTTCAAAAAGAATATGGAAATAAAAGAAGACAAGATTTTATCTCTGCAGAGCAGGTATGTCAGTAATAGTGAAGGCACATGGAATGACTAACTCTCCGTACTATAGCTAAATGTAGAAAATAAACAGAAATTGAATGTTGCATACAAAAAGGGTGTTGTTACCCTCATGTGGTGTCAGTTTACATGAAACAAAGTGGATAAACCATCATTATTCATGCTTTTGGCAAATTCCAAAAATATGATTTTTTTTTTTATTTTGCACCAAAATGTATGTTTATTCTGTGCAAATATCTTTGCATTAATTTTGAATTATGGAAAATTTATGTAACTCAAATATGCATCAATGAAAGAAGAAATTATAAAAAAAAAAAGAATTATGTATCAAATGCTAGACTGAAAAATCAGGTCAGATAAGTTTAAAATGATCTTTCCATGAATTAAGGGGTTATCCAGGTCATAATTTAAATTCAAGGTGACAGGAAGTTGCCTCATAGTTACAGAGTGTAATATGTCACTGAAAGCTTAAAATAAATTAAAATGCTTAAATATCCGAACAAAATCATCAAAAATTATTTAAAATCTAAGCTAAGGATGTTTTAATATTAACAGCCAATTCCTGATGTGTATTTTTACAGCTATGTCAACAGGAAATAGTCGATTACAGGTCATGAAAGGTTTCTCTAATCTATTGAATCCTATCAACTATTTTGTCACCTTGATACAATTCTATTATTGTTATTTATATTTAATGGTAACATATGTAGACCTTTAAATCCAATCTATTGGTTATAAACTTGTAATGAAGTGAAATCGATGGCACTTATTTAGTATTTGTACAAATAAAGTTATAAAGGATTTTTCCACCACAGATTGTAATGTCATGTACACTCTGACAACATATTATAGCATTATAGAAAAGCAGTTTTACCACAGAATCAATACAACATTCAAATTTGCTCAACATTGTGGTAAATGATATTTCAAATTTTGCTCAACGTTAAAGTCTTAAGGTACAGGTAAATCAACACTGTTTCAGGGCCAGTCAACTCGCATATTTGAAAAATGAAGAGTAAATACGGAGTAGTCTTGATTTTTAGGCCTAAACAGTAATTTGACAGCTTTTACTTTGTGAAGTCATAATTTACTGACAGATGTGAAATGTCATACTCTCTTCACATTTTCATGAAATTTATCCTATATTATTTTTGTTGGTCTTTTTGTCTTGCAACGTATGACAGCAGTTGTAACAACACTTTGCCAGTTTATTTTATGTTTGTTGACAATCCTGCATTCATGAGTGCAATAAAATGAATGGTGCATTTCTCGACATCTAGCAATAAATTCCTTTTAAACCGATGCTAGGGGCCGTGGGTATGAGCAGAGCTCATTGTTGAAGGCCTCATGGTGACTTCAAGATGAAGAACAACAATAAAAGCATTGTACCATTGCTTGATTTTACCATGTATTCGTAGAGACTTTTTCTCGTGCATTTACCCCATATCCTTTCATTGTTTATTGAATTACTTTTTATGCCCTGCCCAAGAATGTGGAAGGGGCATATAGTGTTACCCTTGCCCATCCTTCCGTACATCCGTACGTCCGGTTAAGTTTTGCGTTTAAGACATTTCTCAGAAACTGTTAGAGGTAGAACAATGATAATAGGTCAGTAGATAGATCTTTGATAGTACTACATAGTTCACTAAGTAGTTTGACTCTTTGACCTATATTTGATGCTTGAGTGACTCTGGTTCAGTTTTATGTTTAAGTCCATTTCTCAACAACTATACATTATAGGACAAAGATATTTCATCAAATTAATTGCCTTGATGAGTACTACCCAAATCATTGACAATTAGGTTGCTTTGACCTACATTTTACGCGTGAGTGACTTTGGTTAAGTTTTGCGTTAAAGTCCATTTCTCAACAACTACACATTATAGGACAATAATATTTCATCAAAGTAATTACCTAGATGAGTACTACCCAAATCAGTGACAATAAGGTGGCCTTGACCTACATTTTACGCTTCAGTGACTTTGGTTAAGTTTTGCGTTAAAGTCCATTTCTCAACAACAATACATTATAGGACAATGATATTTCATAAAATTAATAGCCTTGATGAGTACTACCCAAATCATTGAAAATAAGGTGGCTTTCACCTACATTTTACGCTTCAGTGACTTTGGTTAAGTTTTGCGGTTAAGTCCATTTCTCAACAACTAGACATTATAGGACAATGATATTTCATCAAGGTGATTGCCTTGATGAGTATTACCCAAATCATTGACAATAATATTGCTTTGACCTACATTTTACACTTCAATGACTTTGGTTAAGTTTTGCGTTTAAGTCAGTTTCTCAACAACTACACATTATAGGACAATGATATTTCATCAAATTTATTGCCTTGATGAGTACTGCCCAAAATGATGACATTTAAGTGGCTTTGACCTACATTTTAATATGAGGTTATCCTTTGCGATAAATCTTTTAGTGAGGCATCTGTGTCTTACAGACACATTCTCTAGTTTTTGTCTCGCCCGCGACGAAAGTCGCGAAAGCGAGACATAGGCGTGCAAAGTATGACGGCGACGGCGGCGTAAACTCAAGTTTTAATACAGAAGCCATTGATGTAGGAACTTTATATTTGGTCCATATGTAGCTTACGGCGAACCCTATCTGTCGGACCCAAAATCATGTGACCTTGACCTATATTTCGCGGTCCAGTGACCAGGTTAAGTTTTTTTGCTTAAGTNCGATTACAGGTCATGAAAGGTTTCTCTAATCTATTGAATCCTATCAACTATTTTGTCACCTTGATACAATTCTATTATTGTTATTTATATTTAATGGTAACATATGTAGACCTTTAAATCCAATCTATTGGTTATAAACTTGTAATGAAGTGAAATCGATGGCACGTATTTAGTATTTGTACAAATAAAGTTATAAAGGATTTTTCCACCACAGATTGTAATGTCATGTACACTCTGACACCATATTATAGCATTATAGAAAAGCAGTTTTACCACAGAATCAATACAACATTCAAATTTGATCAACATTGTGGTAAATGATATTTCAAATTTTGCTCAACGTTAAAGTCTTAAGGTACTGGTAAATCAACACTGTTTCAGGGCCAGTCAACTCGCATATTTGAAAAATGAAGAGTAAATATGGAGTAGTCTTGATTTTTAGGCCTAAACAGTAATTTGACAGCTTTTACTTTGTGAAGTCATAATTTACTGACAGATGTGAAATATCATACTCTCTTTGCATTTTCATGAAATTTATCCTATATTATTTTGTTGGTCTTTTTGTCTTGCAACAGATGACAGCAGTTGTAACAACACTTTGCCAGTGTATTTTATGTTTGTTGACGATCCTGCATTCATGAGTGCAATAAAATGAATGGTGCATTTCTCGACATCTAGCAATAAATTCCTTTTAAACCAATGCTAGGGGCCGTGGGTATGAGCAAAGCTCATTGTTGAAGGCCTCATGGTGACTTCAAGATGAAGAACAACAATAAAAGCATTGTACCATTGCTTGATTTTACCATGTATTTTTAGAGACTTTTTCTCGTGCATTTACCCCATATCCTTTCATTGTTTATTGAATTACTTTTTATGCCCCGCCCAAGAATGTGGAAGGGGCATATAGTGTTACCCTTGTCCGTCCTTCCGTACATCCGTACGTCCGGTTAAGTTTTGCGTTTAAGACCATTTCTCAGAAACTGTAAGAGGTAGAACAATGATAATAGGTCAGTAGATAGATCTTTGATAGTACTACATAGTTCAATAAGTAGTTTGACTCTTTGACCTATATTTCATGCTTGAGTGACTCTGGTTCAGTCCATTTCTCAACAACTATACATTATAGGACAAAGATATTTCATCAAATTAATTGCCTTGATGAGTACTACCCAAATCATTGACAAGTAGGTTGCTTTGACCTACATTTTACGCTTCAGTGACTCTGGTTAGGTTTTGCGTTAAAGTCCATTTCTCAACAACTACACATTATAGGACAATAATATTTCATCAAAGTAATTGCCTAGATGAGTACTACACAAATCATTGACAATAAGGTGGCCTTTACCTACATTTTACGCTTCAGTGACTTTGGTTAAGTTTTGCGTTAAAGTCCATTTCTCAACAACTATACATTATAGGACAATGATATTTCATAAAATTAATAGCCTTGATGAGTACTACCCAAATCATTGAAAATAAGGTGGCTTTCACCTACATTTTACGCTTCAGTGACTTTGGTTAAGTTTTGCGGTTAAGTCCATTTCTCAACAACTAGACATTATAGGACAATGATATTTCATCAAGGTGATTGCCTTGATGAGTATTACCCAAATCATTGACAATAATATTGCTTTGACCTACATTTTACACTTCAATGACTTTGGTTAAGTTTTGCGTTTAAGTCAGTTTCTCAACAACTACCGGTACACATTATAGGACAATGATATTTCATCAAATTTATTGCCTTGAAGGGTACTGCCCAAAATAATGACATTTAAGTGGCTTTGACCTACATTTTAATATGAGGTTATCCTTTGCAATAAATCTTTTAGTGGGGCATCTGTGTCTTACAGACACATTCTCTAGTTTTTATTTTATTTTTTTTTTAATCATTGACTATTTATGCTGAAAGGGCATGTGAATGTTATCTGTGCATTCATGCATCCATATGTGTTTAAGAATCAATGAATTTCTCAACACAGGATATATTTGTACAGTTCAATTTGTTGCACTGAAGTACATTTATGCATGAATGACTGCTTAATTCTGCTGCCCTGAAACTATAGAAGTTTATCAAAAAATGAAATGTTATTAGTAAGGACAAATATTGAAAACATGTTTTAACAAGTACACTGAAATAAATAACACAAAATAGAAGTCTATATGCAGCCTTCAATAACCAGTAATAACCCATACATCATGTAGAATTTTTTGAGGTCTTGAAATGAATAACATTCTGTAAACATACTAATGTAAAAGCTTCGGTCTAATTTATAATAAAATAAATATATCACCCTGTTTTACTGTCAAATTATAACAAAATATTTTTCGCAAAAACACTAATTTAAATACTTAAGCCACAGTGAGTTTTTGACATCACTTATCATTTGTCTTAAACTTTTCAATCAAAATATTCTCCTGAAATCTAGACCTGTTTACAAAATATTCTCGTGAAACCTAGACCAGTTGGAACCTGAATTGGTTACAACAAAGGTCAGCGACCCTTCCCAGGCTGCCAGCAGGAAGAATGTTTTAATGTTGGATCCAATGGCAAAGCCATTGATATTACTTGGTCAATTAGAACCAAATTTGGTCACAATGTTCCTTTACATTTTCTCTTTCCAAGAATAGCGTCCGTCACATCTGCATCTCGTATAAGGTGGACTACAGTGGATAGAATATTTTATCATCAATTTCTCTGTGGATAAAAACATTGAAGAGATCTGCCTCTCTAAAAATACATTGTCATTTACAGTCAAATAGGTGTGAACCTCATCCAAGATGGCCACCAGAAGAATGGGAACCTGTAGAAAATACATGCAAAGATCTTCTCCTCTGAAACTAATCAACAAATTTGAACTTGACATAGTCACAATTTTTGAAACAGGAACAAACTCTTCTGTGTTTAATTTCAATCACTATATATTGTTTTAGACTTGATGAGTCCAAGAACAGAAATGTCAGACTACAGGAAGAGTTAAGAATTCTGAAGAAAGAATGTGAATCATTAAAACAACGTTATGAAGAGGAGTCTGTAGGCAGTGAAAGGTATCTCCAGAAAATTTATACAAATGATTTGTTCAAACTTATTTTTACTTTATACTGAAATACCTAAGTTTACCCTGATGTTAAAGCATTTGTTGGAGTTTACCCTATGAGAGCATCAACTATGAAATTTTCAGAGGGCAGATATTTATTATTTGCATAACAAAGTAGTCATTGCTGTATTGCCTGATTGTAACTTTAATGTTGTGAAGTTGCTAAAAAACAACACATTTGGCACCCCTATTATAGGTTTTATGGTATCCTTTGACTTGTTTAGTGTGTTAAAACCACCGTGAGCATTATTAAAAAGTTGGCAGGTTTGATAAAAGTATATCTGCTCACCTAAGAAACAAAAGTACAATAATAAAGAAACTTGGTAAGATTGATTTCGTCAGAGGCTTCTCTCAAAAGTAAAGTTTTTTGATCGTTGTGGACTTTAATTACAATGCCAAAGTAAACTATTTCATTTGATCATTTGTTATAGACATGGGACCAAAGTTACATATCATGGACCACTGGGAGCACCAAGAACTACACCTTATATCCAGAATAACCCAACCAAGGAGATACTAGACATGAAGGACCATTTAATTAGCCTGGAAAGAACAGTATGTATTACATTAATATGTTGAAAGATTGATTTACTTCAATCTCATAGGAATTTTTCAATAGAAATACAACGCACCTGGATACAATTTCACAGGACACTATTTTGGCTTACACTAACACTTCATAAGACTTCAATCGATTCATGTTTTGACAAGAATGCATGATGTCTTGGAACAAATCAAGAAATTAAAATTACCAAATAGCTGTTCACATCAGCAAATTTTAGCCCCTGAAAATTTTGAAGTCATTCTATCAAAATTACCTTTATATAAAATTTAGAACTTTCACAGACTATGTATGGAGATAAAACAATCATGTTTAAGATTTATTTACCAGATAAAGAATTAACACAATATAAAGGAGTTATTGGTAAGGATATTTTGACAAGCAATTAACAGAGGAGTTGATAACTTTGAAATGTTGCAACAGTACCCTTGGCTATTCATATGTTTGCTTTGTGTTAATGATTTGTGGTCGTTTCATGTTCTACTAGAACTGACTATTTTTTCTCTCTTTATTTCAGAATGCAACTTTAATGACAGAAAATAAAAACATGAAATCACAAACAGATTCATTAAATCAACAAATACAGAAATTAGACAAACAAAATACCCAGTTCCAATCACAGGCGTCTTTTCTCCAGGAACAAAAGTCATCACTTCAATCCCAGAATGCAAAGCTTCAAGTCGAATTTTCAACTTTACAAGCTCAGTGTTCGTCATTGGAAGGTCAATGTCAGATGTTACAAAATAAACTAAATGATATGGAATCTGAACATCAACATTTAGTTCAGAACTATGATGAACTTCAGACAACTTATGAACAGTTAGGCGGAGACCATGTAGAACTACAAAAAATTCATGAACAATTATCAGGAGATTATGAAGCGTTGATTTCTGAACATGGCTCACTGAAATCGTTACACAAATCTCTGCAGAATGAAAATCGTGAATTGTCTGCTCAGTTACAGGGCAGAAATCTTCATTCTCATGAAATGTCTGAACATGAAAAAGACAAAATTAACACCGACTTGCAAGCGTATGAAAATCTAAAAATAGAATACAGTCATATGAGAGAAAAACATGACATTGTGTATAATCAACATGAAAAAATTCGAAAAGATTATTTAGACTTGTCGAAAGAGCACAAACAGTTAAAAACTGACTATAATACACTTCGTGGAACTTGTGATGAATATAAAAATCAACTTCATGAAATGGATTTAGAGTTAAATAACTTGGGCCATAAATATGATGTAAGTAGAGCTTTTATAACTATATCTAGTTGAACTTTGGCTGCTGGAACTGCAATACCTCGAACATCATGGATGTCTCAAACCCCAAGATAGCAGGATTGCTTAAAAACCCATTTAGCATGAACTGTTTTCTTTAGTCCCTTTATTTGTTTGATCCATCAAGTTTGATTGTATTTTGAGAAATCCAATAAACATTTTATACTATCCATGACAGATCAGAAATTTCAAGCTATACATTCATGTATGAATTTGTAAACTACCATTGAGACAAGCATCTTTTGTTGTTAAAAAGTATATGTACATGTATTTTGAAGACTAAAGACAGTGATTATTCCTGTATAGATAGATAAGCATTTTTATTTGAAAAATACTGAAGTAAGAAATTTTGTGTTACATATTACAAGTGAATCAGTAACATTTTGTTTTAGGAATAATGTATAAATTAAATTTGTAGTTTATGATTTGAGTGAATTGGAACATTTTGAGTTTTAGCAAAAAAAATATTCACAATGATGTCCCTAATTTAGAAATATTGAATATGAGAATAATATGAAGATCTTATTTTGCAGTCCCTATTCCAAGTGAACCAGAAAATGGAAGAAGACAATAAGAACTTGTTGATGCAGGTTCAAGCTCTGCTAAACACAAATTCTGACCTACTAACACAGATACTAAATAATAAAGATACACAAGCAGAGGAACATAAATCATATTTGTAAGTATATACTGTGGAAGTACTTTAATTCGTGGACATCAATTTTTGTGGTTTTCATAAATAACATCATTTCCAGGGTATTTAAATTCGTGGATTCAAATTCTATGCAGTTAAACTCTATAGAAAAAATGCATTTCATTGGGAACTTAATTTCGTGGTTAAAGCAAACCACGAAATCCACGAAAATTGGAACCCCATGAACAATAGTACTTTCACAGTAGATGGACAAGCAGAGGAACATAAATCATACTTGTAAGTTTAAAAATACACAAGCATAGGAACATAAATCATACTTGTAAGTTTAAAAATACACAAGCATAGGAACATAAATCATACTTTTAAGTTTAAGATACACAAGCAGAGGAACATAAATCATACTTGTAAGTTTAAAAATACACAAGCAGAGGAACATAAATCATACTTGTAAGTTTAAAAATACACAAGCAGAGGAACATAAATCTTATTTGTAAGTCAGTAAGGGAAATAATTAAGTAGGAACAAAAATTATACTTGTAAGTCAGTAGGGAAGATTATTAAGTAGGGAGATATTAGAATACTTAGTCAGTAAGGGAGATAATTAAGTCAGCAATAGATGCTTAAGCCAATAACGGAGATAATTAAGTATGAACTAAAATCATACTTGTAAGTCAATAGGGGAGATATTTAAGTCATTGTTATGTAAAGGAACAAAAATTCTACTTGTAAGTCTGTTACATATATATACTCATGTTCTCTCAACTTTTAATGCTTGTAGAGAAAAATTAGGTGATCTTAAGAGACAGAAAGAAAGATTGGAAGAAAAAATTATGGATGCTTATAAACGACAGGAAACCCAGAAAAAGTAAGTTGAGATTATCTCAATAGTGACAGGTTTATTTATGTCTGCAAGAAGTATAGAAAGAGTAAAAAGAAAAAAAACTGATATTCTTATTAAATATTAAAATTGATGACATTCAGAATGGAATTTGGTTTTGATGATTGATTATAATTTTTTAAATCGTAAGCCGAAGGCGGAGAGTCCTTAAAATAATCCGAGAGATGTCACATGAGCGTCAGGGTAATTAACGTATCTAAAGAGCTGCATGTTTCCGATCAAATATAATTCGTAAATTTCTTTCAAAATCTGTTTTTGTATATCGAATAGTGACGGTGTTGCTGTATAAAATCGATAAAAGTATACACATACACTTATGTCCCTGTCTCTTTCAAGAACTAGTTCAATGCTCTTGTAGCCTAGTTATTTGTCAAAGGAGAAAATAACATTTGTTACCTGTGTCATGTGTATTGCCTATTTATAGCAATGGATTCGATATACATATGAAATTACATCTAACAATTATTTTCATGTGTTATAGAAAAACTCAGATTTATAAATTGTACTTTTTGTTTATATTTATTGAACCAGTTCTCGGATAAGCGAAGGTACTTATTCACCTCGATTGGCTATTTAGCACATAGATGGAACTCGTCACCAATACAGAAATCACCCCTTCCGATTATTTTCATGTGATTACGGAACTGCCTGTGATTTTTTTTATTCACTAATGATAAATTGTCAATTCTGTTCCCGTTGATTTAATCAGTTCTCTAAGGCCAATTTATTTTCTATTCTATGGATGACTACGAAGTTTTGCTGGAGTAGATTTTCAGAGCTGTAGAGTTTCAGCTCCATCTTAGCTTTTATTTAGTACATAATATTGATAATTGGATGAAATTAATTTATGTTGAATGTTATATTCATTTATTAGAATTTTACTATTATAATAATAGAAAAACATGAATATTATTTCCTAGTCAATGCCTTTTATATAAAACTGTTTGTTTATTTCAGGAATAAAGGATTAGGTGCCAGAATTGCTAGAAAAGCTGCAAAGATATTTGTATCTAAGGTATATCATATAGATTAGGGTAAATTTCCAAAACTGAAAGAGAAGTAAAAATTGTAGAAATCAATTCAAAAAGCAAAACAATTGGAACACACCATATAATAAACAGAATTACTGGTAATATTAGACTAAAGGTACATGCTAGTTTGCATATTTTGTGTTGTTACAGTCTCCACACATTGCACAATTGTTATAAATAATATGTGATCATATTTAATACTAAAAGTTATTTATATCAGAACTACTGTATTTATTATAAATGGGGCTTACAAACAGACAGTTAAAGTATAATTTGACATCATTCATTTTCTAGACTAGAAACAGTAAGTCACACAAATAACTAAATACAAAAGTTACTGTAAAAACAGCTATGTATCTCCAGGGCAGGTCAAATCAATTTATTTGGAATATCAATACTGAAAGATTTATAAAAGCTCTAAATAAAAAGCCTAAATGATCTAAGGACAAAGAATCTCATTAATCAAGGTGAAAATATGACAATGTTACCCTTATTGTAAAAAATGTGTGTTTTAGTCTTCTAGCTGCACATCCTACTAAGACCAATTTTTAATTTTAGCGACATAGAAGAGTTAACACAACTGTTTATACAGTTAATTAAGAAATATTGTCCAAATTAATAGTATGTGTTTACAATAGAAAAAATATGTATATTTACATTATGTCTTGCAGCCAAGAAGCAAAAGTAGAAATAATTTAACAGATCTTAGTTCTGAAAATACATCACAAGGAGACATCACAGAAAACGGTGACACATCCAGAAAATCTGGTAAGGAAATAAAAAGGAATTTCTCAAAGTCTAAAGGCAGATTGTTCTACTTCCAAATAAATCACCAACACTGATATCTACTTATACTTGTGATGATTGATAATAACATAGGACCAATGTCACATGGTATCTTCTTTCTTCTTATTTACTGAGATTTTCATTTTGCAATGAATCTGTAGTAAAAAAAAATTGAAGTTTGGTTTTTTATGCCTCCGCGACAATAAGTCGGGGGGCATATTGTTTTACCCTTGTCCGTTTGTCCGTCTGTCCGTCCGTCCGTCCACAGCAGGGTACATAGTTTGTCCGGGCTGTATCTCCTACAGTTGTTATGGTAGGAAATTTTTATTTTGCAGATCATTTGGGCATATATTGTAGATTTGCCTTTTGGTATTGATTTGATATTGGTCCATTTTTCCCGAAAAATATACGTTGTTGAACCTAGTCGTTTTTTGCTATTTTCTCATATAGGATGCACAGTTTGTCCGGCCGAGATGTCCAACAGTTATTATGGTAGGAAGTTTTTATTTTACAGATCATTTGGGCATATATTGTAGATGTGCCTTATGGTATTGATTTTGATATTGGTCTCTTTTTTTTTTTTTTAGAAAATATGCATTGTTGAACTTAATGAATTTGACATAGAGGGTACACAGTTTGTCCGGGCTGTTTCTCGTACAGTTTTTGTCTCGCCTGCGACAAAAGTCACTGAAAGTGAGATATAGGTGTTACTCTCCGTCGACGGCGTCGTCATAAACTTTCATAAAACCTTAATAACTTTTAATGTATATTACTTATATGCAACATCTTTTGTCCACAGGTAGCTGATGGTGTAAGCTTTCCAGCATCACATGTTTCAGATGACCTTGACCTTGTCTTCATGGTTCAATGACTTTATAAAAATTGCGACATAGTTTCACATTCAAGTTGATTTCTCTGGATATGTAATACATAGATCCATTATATTAAGTGTATTGATGTATCTTAGTAGGTGCATGCCAGTCTGCCACTTGTCATTTGATTTCGACCTCATTTGCATGGTTCAGTGACTTTGTAAATTTTGCGACATAGTTTTACATTCAAGTCAATTTCTGAGACACTGTAATATATAGACATACTATATTTTGTCTATTGTTACATCTAGGTGGGTGCCTGCCAGTCTGACACCTTTCATGTAGCCTTGACCTCAATTTCATGGTTCATTGACTTTGAAAATTTCTTTGCTTTAACACTTATTTCTCAGTAGCTATGCACCTAGAGTCATCATATTTAGTCTATTGCTGCATCTAGATGGATGCATGCCAGTCTGACCCCTGTCATTTAGCCTTGACCTCAATTTCATGGTTCATTGACTTTGATCATTTCTCTTTAACTAGAACACTTGCAGTCATCATATTTGGTCTATTGCTACATCTAGGTGGGTGCATGCAAACCTGACACCTGTCATGTAGCCTTGACCTCAATTTCATGGTTCATTGACTTTGAAAATTTCTTTGCTTTAACACTTATTTCTC